>JAMJFZ010002311.1:0-106746 GCA_026225945.1 Cricetomys ansorgei
GCTGCTTTTACACAAGCACAATTGGAGCGTCTGACGATGGCCGCCATGACTCCTAATGATTGGATGAGTTCTGTAAAGCTTGTTCTGACAATGGGACTAATATTTAGATTGGAAATCAATTTATTGGACTTGGTGCAAACACAGGCTCGTCTTAATGCTGCGCCCCCTGTTAATCAACCAGCCTGGAATTTTGATATGCTTATGGGACAAGGGACAATGGGCAAATAATCAAACTGAGCTCCCTGCACAAGTGTATGAACAGATTAATGACGCAGCTATAAAAGCATGGAAAGCCTTACCTAATAAGGGAGAGAGAGAAGTGACAGGTAATCTTACTAAGATAATTCAGGGACCAACAGAGCCCTTTTCAGATTTTGTAGCCAGAATAATGGAAGCTGCAGGAAGAATTTTTGGGGATCCTGATTCTGCCATGCCTTTGATTGAACAGCTAGTTTACGAACAATGTACAAAAGAATGTAGAACAGCTATTACCCCATGGAAATCTAAGGGGTTAACAGCGTGGATGAAAGCTTGTAGGGAAGTTGGAGGTCCGTTGTCCAATGCTGGTTTAGCTGCCGCAGTTCTACAGATTCACAGGGGAAAAGGAAACAAGTCAGGGACATGTTATGGATGTGGACGTCGAGGACATTTTAAACAGAATTGCCCTGAAAGGGAAACATCTAGAGGCAGGCCTAGGCCAGGAATATGTTCAAGGTACAGAAAGGGAAATCATTGGGTTGAGTGAATGCAGAGATCCGTTAAGGATATTGATGGAAACCTACTAACTTCAAGATATGGTGGAGCTCGTTCAAAAAAACGGTCAGCAGGGGCCCTCGACCCCCAGGGAGCCCAACACAAATATATGGGGCGATGGAGAATCGGGAGGGACAACTTCCCAATATTCCAAGTCAAAAAGCCCAAAAAGGGCCACGCCCGGTTCTGCCGGGTTGGACCTCTGTTGCACCACCAGACTCGTATTAACTCCTCAAATGGGAGTGCAACCCGTGGAAACTGATTTCAAGGGACCTTTGCCTCCAGATTCTGTGGGCTTAATAATTGGCCGTGCATCTGCCACTTTTGGAGGACTAGTAATTCATCCTGGTATAATTGATTCAGATTTTGAAGGTAGAGTCAAAATTCTACTTTCATCCCCCCGAGGCATTACTGCAATTTCTCCCGGGGATAAAATTGCTCAGTTGGTGTTGCTTCCCAGTTTACATTCTACATTTTCAGCAAAACAAGTAAGAAGAGGAAATAAAAACTTTGATTCTTCAAAACATGATGGTGTATTTCTTTCTCTTGATTTGGATCAACGTCCGTTGATACAATTGACTATTAATGGAAAACCTATTTTGGGATTGCTGGACACAGGAGCTGATCGTAGCATAATCGCTAGTAAAGATTGGTCTCCTGATTGGCCTATTCAGGCTTCTTCACGAACATTACACGGTCTTGGATATGCCAAATCACCTGACATGAGTGCCAGAGAACTTCCTTGGGTAGATTCAGAAGGACATAAAGGAAATATTAAGCCATTTGTATTGGATTTACCTGTTAGTTTATGGGGAAGAGATCTTTTAAAAGAAATAAATTTTAAATTAACTAATGAAGAAGGTTATTCTTCCACCTCTAAAGCTATGATGAAAAACATGGGATGGCATCCTTCACATGGTCTTGGTAAATTTTTACAGGGTCGTACAAGTCCACTTCAAGTTTCTCCCAGACCACACCAACAGGGTTTGGGTTTTTCCTAGGGGCCACTGAGGAAAACATACCTATTACCTGGAAAACTGAGGATCCGGTTTGGGTTCCTCAGTGGCCATTATCCTCAGAAAAATTAATAGCTGCACAGTCTTTAATAAAAGAACAATTACAATTGGGACATATTAGATCTTCAGTCTCACCATGGAATACTCCCATATTTGTAATTAAAAAGAAGTCAGGAAAATGGAGATTATTACATGATTTACGTGCCATTAATGCCCAAATGCAGATTATGGGGCCTATTCAACGTGGACTTCCATTATTAACTACATTACCCCAAGCATGGCCCATTATAGTAATTGATATAAAAGATTGTTTTTTCTCCATTCCCTTATGTGATAAAGATTGTAAACGATTTGCTTTTACATTGCCTTCTACAAATCATGAACAGCCAGATACCCGTTATGAATGGGTTGTGCTTCCTCAAGGGATGGCTAATAGTCCGACTATGTGTCAGCTGTTTGTTGCTACAGCCATTGAACCTATAAGATTAAAATTTCCTCTGCTAAGATGCTTACATTATATGGATGATATTTTATTATCAACAAAAGATGAATGTATTTTACAGGAGGCCTATGCCTTATTAGTAAAACTTTTACGTAAACAAGGATTGTTTATAGCCCCTGAAAAGGTTCAGCAAGACTCTATAGTATCTTATTTGGGAGCTAAAATTGAGCCTCTTGAAGTCAAGCCTCAAAAGGTTGAAATTCGCTTAGATTGTTTAAATACCTTAAATGATTTTCAAAAATTATTAGGAGATATTAATTGGATTCGGCCATATTTAAAAATTCCTAATTATCAGCTTCAACCCTTATATGATATTTTATGTGGAGATTCCACTTTAGATTCACCTAGACAATTGACCACTGAGGGCCGAACAGCTTTACAATTAGTAGAAATGGAATTAACAAAAACATCCTTGCGACGGTATCAACCCTCAGAGGATATATTATTATTAATTTTTAAAACAAAGGTTCAACCCACTGCTGTTTTATGGCAATGTGGGCCATTAAAATGGATTCATCCAAAAATTTCAATAGCCCGAACTCTTGAATATTATCCTACTACTGTTGCTGTATTGGCCTTAGAGGGTGTACAACAGTGTTTACAATTTTTTGGTGTGGAACCATCCAAGATTATTATACCCTTTAATAGTAATCAATTACAGATTTTGTGTGCTACTGTGGATGATTGGGCTATATTAAAATGTGCGTGTAATGCACAGTTTGATAATCATTATCCTCAGCATCCCTTAATACAATTTTTTGAATCCCATCCTATTGTTTTTCCTAAGATAACTAAAAGTAGCCCTTTAATTGGTGCTGCTATTATTTATACTGATGGTTCCAAAAATGGATGTGGATCATATAAGTATAATGCTGATGACCCTATAGTGGTTCAATTTACTCCTGCCTCTCCTCAAATTATAGAATTAAAAATTGTTATAGAGGTTTTTGATAAATTTAAAGAACCTTTTAATTTAATATCAGATTCGTTATATGTGGTAAATGTTTTAAAAGTTTTAGAAGCTACTGGTAAAATAAAGTCAAATAGTCCTATTTTTAATTTATTATGGTTATTACAACATTTAATATGGGACCGTAAATTTCCTTTTTTTGTACAACATGTACGAGCCCATACAGGATTGCCTGGACCCATTAGTTCTGCTAATGATGAAGTTGATATGGCCACGCGCAGAGAGTTTATTTTTATTAATCTTCTAGATTCTCCAGTAGCGTTGGCTACTCAATTTCATAAAAACTTTCATGTTAATGCAAGAACTTTACAAGTTAAATTTAAACTTCCTAGAGAACTAGCTAGACAAATTGTGGTCCATTGCCCAGATTGTAGCATTTATACTCACCCCCTAAAATTGGGGTAAATCCAAAAGGTTTGTTACCTTTACGTTTATGGCAAATGGATGTGACACATTTTTCTGATTTTGGAAGATTAAAATATGTTCATGTATCTGTAGATACCTGCTCAGGTCTTATTTTTGCTTCTCCCTTGTCAGGAGAAAAAGCCAGAGATGTTATACGCCATTGCTTAGATGCATGGGCGGCCTGGGGTAAACCTCAGGAATTGAAAACTGACAATGGTCCTGGCTACACAGCTGCATCTTTTAAGTCGTTTTGCAATCAAATACAAGTATCCATTAAACATGGACTGCCTTATAACCCACAGGGACAAGGCATAGTTAAAAGGGCACATCGTACTCTTAAAGAATGCCTATTAAAACAAAAAGGGGGAATTGGTCATGGCCGTACCCCGAGGGAACGTGTTTCCCTTGCTCTTTTTACTTTAAATTTTTTACAACTAGATGTGAATGGATGCTCTTCTGCAGAACGTCATGCTAATTGGCATGATAATAAGAAGGGTTATGTTAAATGGAAAGATGTTTTGACTGGACAATGGAATGGACCAGATCCTGCTCTGGCCTGGACAAGGGGCTCTGTTTGTGTTTTTCCTCAGAATCAAGAAAATCCAATTTGGGTACCGGAGAGACTGACACGGATTGTAAAAACAGTTCCTGATCATCAGGATGAAGATGCACTCCCTGATTCGAGTGGTGACACTCTTATTGATGGTAATTCAATTGAGCCATAATTTGGAGCTTTGGGCGGTGGCCAGAACATGGCCAGTGCCAATGCTGGTTCATAGTAAATCAACTACGATTCCGGCTTTCTTTTCTACTAACTGCCTTGGAGATGTTCCTTGTATTATACCTTCGTTAGAGGAGAAATCTTATTCTTCTACAAATTTTTCTTTAGTTGGTACTCTTTGTTTTCACATAAAACATGATAAGTCAAAATTGCCATGTATACAGCTTACAAGAGGAGTTTTAGCACATTGGTTGGATCCTCTTGGAAAGAATAAGAATGATTTTGCTACAATTATTGATACGATGAAAAGAGAGAATTTGGGACAGTTTACAGGAAAAGGTGATATGAGTATGTATGATAAGGTTACGGCAAAAACTACTACATTGATTTTACTTCATAATGGAACGATGCCTGTTAGATCTAGTGCTTTCCTTCCAAATTCCACTAATAGGCATATACTTCCTTATTGTGCTCCTTATTTAGAGTTTCCTCCTGTGTTTTCTCCTTGTCAGACCAAAGCACATAGACTTAGGCAGATTTCTAAAGGATTTGAATTTTCTCCACCTGTACATAGATATATGCTCAGAGATAATGATAATTCTGGAAGAGAAAATTTATGGCCTTGGTATCAATGGATATTATCTAATGAAGCAGGAGCGTTTACTAGTTTATCAGCTTTTGCTGGTTTACAAGGACAAAGTTTTGAATTAAAAAATATATCTGCTGTAAGACTTTATGATGCTTCTGGGCCAGTTCTTGCACAAATTCGTCCTAAAGGGACGTTGTTTAATATTTCATATGCTCCTCAGGGTGTATGTGTTAGACCACCATTTTTCTTCATTTTAACCAATAATGATACTACAGACCAGATTAATTGTAATCAAACTGGAATTATTTGTTATTTGGCTGAATGTTGGAATGGATCTTTTGATCTTGCTTTTGTGGTGAAGCTTCCCACTTTTGTTCCTATACCTGTGAATGCCGATCCAAGAAATTTTCCAATTACTAATTTGTTGAGAGATAAAAGGGATTTCGGAATTACAGCTGCCATTATTTCTGCTATAGTTATTTCTGCGACAGCTGCTACTACTGCTGCTGTTGCTATGGCTAGTCAAGTTCAAGCAGCTGAAACTATTAATTCGGTAGTGTTACAAACAGCCACTGCCTTGACTACACAGGAAAAAATTAATACCCACCTTGCTTCAGGCGTTTTATTGGTCAACCAGAGAGTTGATATTTTACAAGAACAATTGGATGAACTTTATAATATTGTGCAAATGTCATGTGTCTCCTCCCTTAAAGGATTGTGCATTACTCCTTTGCATGTTAACCATTCTCAGTTTATTAATCAGAGTCATCAACTGTCGGAATACCTTAGAGGAAATTGGTCACAACAGGCGGAACAGATGACCAGAGATTTATTCTCTCAGATTGCCACCCTGAATGGAACTCGAGTGGATCCCATCACCCTTGGAGACTTCACCTCCCGAATTGCTAATGCTTTCTCCTTTTTTAAAGAGTGGGTGGGAATGTTTTTATTTGGGGCTGTGTTTCTTGCTGGTAGTTTCCTCTGTATTTGGCTACTGTGTAAGCTCAAGAAGAGCCATGACAGACATAAGACTGTTGTCTACCAAGCACTGGCTGCCCTAGACAAGGGAGAATCTCCCCAATGTTGGCTGGCAGCCTTACAAGACAATCAAGATGTTTAATTGCAGCCAGGGAGTCAAGTGGGTACTTGACTAGGAGGATACATGACACATGGTCTTCCTGGAAATATACCTGATTGCATGGAGGTTTGATGACACAAAATGCCTCCCCCTGAAAAAAGGTCATCGAGACGGGTATAGGAGGTATGGCCTCTGGTGCACCGACAGGGCAAACATCCTATTACAATGTCTCATTCTTTCCATATGGAAGCACAAGGGATCAGGTCACTGTTTCCCCCTCTGCTTGGAACAATCCCTTGATCGAGACTGACTCCAACAAGAGGTTTGTCTCTTGATCGGGAATACACTCTTCTTTGTCTTTTATACAAAATAGGGGGAGATGTAGGACGCCATTCCAAGATGGCGCCGGTTTTCCTCCAGCTTGGTAGTAAACAATAGCTTTGCACATGCGCTACAGTTGAGAACAGCTTGGCCCTTTAAGACACACCCATAACTGCCCAAAAAACGGTTATGCAAATGAGGTGCTGCAGAGGTGACCTATCAGCATGAACCACAGGGTATATAAGCGGCTTGCTCCTGGGGCTCGGGGCCATTTCTTGCAATTCTCTCTTGTAATAAACTTCCTGATTAAACTGCCTTGAGAAGGAACCAGTCGTGTTGTGTCTTCCTTGCTGGACGAGGTCGGCGCGGCATATCTACCATGTTGTCAAATGTCTGATTCCATCAACTGTTGCTCACTCCGATGATAAGGAAGAGAACAGTCCTCTCAGCTTGTGGTTTGTGATGTCCACTCACCACCAAGCTCACCAGGTATAATGACAATATCAGCAGACATTCACCCTCTGCCAAGGTCAAGTCTGTGTTACTTGGCTGCCCAGTTTCTTATCCTCATAGTTTCTTTTGAATGTAGACAATTTGCTGGTCTCATAACTCTGCCTGGAGCTAATAAGGATGGAAGTCTAAAAACATAAAAGATCACAGACCTACTCACTCCTAGTTAGACTGAAATTTTGTTTTTTGTTTTTGTTTTTTTCTGCCTTATATAAACATTTTACGTGTTTTATTTCCCCCACCTTCTTTCTTTTGTTTTTGGTGAATTTCTTGGGATTATAAAAGTTATTTTAAATAAATCTATTTAGTTTTATTATTATTATCATTGCGCTTATCTCTGGATTCTGACATTTAAAAAACTAAATTGCTTCATTGATTTTTACGTGTTAGCAATATGGAGGAAACAAGAGCATTTAACTTTTAACAACAAAAGCAAAAGATTTGCACTTGAATTAAAATAGGGGTGATATATCTGTTAAAAGAAACCTGAACCAAAATTTAAAAAAAAATGCCAAAAAATATTCTTTTAACTTTCTAGGAGATTTGTTTCTTAAAATTAGTATAATTTTACTAACACTCTCATTACCAGGAGAAACCTCCTTATTGCATGTTCTCTGAAGCCACGTGCAAATCCTGAACACCTTACACAATATTTTATTGGGAGTGGCAATATTCTGTTCTTTTTCTGTAGTTCATGGGATCAAACTCAGGTCTCATACATGCTAAGCAAATTCTCTACCTTTGAATTCCATCCACAGCAGTTAATTTAATCATTTATTTGAGTAAAGACCTCTTCAACTTGGCCGGGTTTGCCTTGAGTTTATTTTGTAGTCCATGCAGGCATTGAACTTACAATTCTCCTGCCTTTGTCTTCAAAGAATATGGGAGCAATGTTTGCTTTGTCAGATCCTGGTATCAAAAGTATCTGCTGAGGCTGTCAAACAACATTTTTTTTCTCTCTTTTCTTTTTTTCTTGAGATAGGGTATCACTGTGTAGCTCTGGTTGTCCTGTAACATTCTATTTAGAGCAAGCTGGCTTCAAACTCACCAAAATGCACCTGTATCTACCAAGCAGTGGAATAGACAAAAAATAAAATTCAACAAGCCAAGCTTCAGGAACTTGAATAGCTTTTTTTGGAATTCAAAAATATCTGTTGCTCCAGATCAAAAAAAAAAAAAAAAGCCACAACTAAGTGTGGCAAAATATTTCTTCTCATTCATAGTAGCTTGCACAGAGCCTGGTACACAGTATAGTGTCAACGTCACTTCTTAGTATAACATCAGATTATTTTCAGTATTTTTTTATAGAGAAGCTGAAGCAGAAGGGACTGTCTAATCATCTTAGCTCCCTCTGACTTGTCTCCTTCAGTGCACTGCAGTGAATCGCCTGGCTATTTTTTGTTTGTTTGGATTTTTGTTATTGTTGTTGTTTATTTTTGGTGATGAGTTGTTTCTATGTTCTGTGGGCACTAAGCATGATTGACTCCATGCTGGGATTGGTCTTTGGGCTTGTAATGCAAAACTCAGTTCAAAGTTATAGTCTTTCCTGCTTGTGCTTATAAAAGGTATATGGGACCAAATCATTTTGAAGTACCCACTGTCATTGGGCAAGGTGGTAAATTAAGATACAAAAGGCCCAGTGTTGCATTAAGTCAAAAAGTAGCAGAAATAAATTGGTACATTGAAAGCAAGGAAAGTTTTCTGATTAATTTTTACAGAAGCCTGTTTCTTAGAATGTTCTTTTTTAGATAAGTGTAAGCCTACAGTCTTATTTGACTTTAAATAAAGTCTCATATTGAATATGTGCAATCTTATTTATAAAGTCAGTTAGACATAGTGCAGAATATTGTGTAAATTTACATTTTTTTCAGGAAATATAATTAAGATTTTTTTAAAAGTCACATTTATCTTGTAAAAAAATTACACAGTAGATATCTGCTTCCTTCTAAGGCACATTTATAACTGCAATCTGTGTTCCACTTTTCAACATATAAAATGCTAAGATGAAGAAATTTGTGAACCTTGGTTCTGTTTATTTGTGCTTATACTATGTATCTGAGGGTTAACCTACTTAAGTAAAATTGTGCAATTTAATACATTGTGACAAATGTTACATTTAAATAAATTATTTTCTGTATTTTCAGATTGTAGGAAAAAATGTGAGCTTATTTTGTTCCAAAAAGAGATATAAGATCATTAGTTTTTTAAGACAATGCCAGGCAATATCTACTGATGCAAATAAAATTTAATTTTTTTGTAATTTTCATTTGAGAAGCTTCCATATTTTGTATGTGACTTTATGACTCTCTTTGTAAAAAACATCACAAACAAACAAACAACCAAAAAAAAAAATAAACCAGAAGTTCTAATTATCACAGTTTCTAGAAAGGAGGCACAATATTGAAACAAATTCACAATTCTTTCTTTATTCTTTTCTTGAATAATTGTACATTCAATTTTATGGGCTCCTATTCTTTGTGTTTTGGGGGCAGTGACATGTGGTTGATTGACTTACTATTGTAAGAAATATTAAATATGAGTATTTTTTTATCAAATACTACAAAATTTGTATGTAGAACAAGTAATTTAAATCTCTTTTACCTCTCCCATCAATAAAGACTTTTTTGTATATATTATATCCATATGTTAGATGTTCTCAGTATGCATCCGTATATTATATTTGATATATCAATTTAAATATTATATTCAGAGGATCCCTTCTGAATTCCAGGAATTTGATGGCCTGGAGCTGAGAACCTTTTCCCTTTACAGTAGTGACCTGTTATCCCCTTCTCCATTTACTTTCTTTGTGCTACTTCTTTTAAAACTAACTGAATAAGACTATAGGGTATGACTCCAACTAATGGAGAAAAGATACAGTCACTTAAATGCAAATTTAGTAAAGTGGTGGTCTTAGGTTCATCTCCAAGATCCACAAATTTATTTGACAAACTATCAGTCCTGATCGCATAAACACAAGTAACATTTTGCAGACTTAACAGGTTATATTTAAGAATACATGGGTATATTCATATATATACAACCATATAAATGAATACATACATACATTCATGTGCTTTTTGAAGGAATAAATGGTGGGCTAATGATGTATTTATATTCTTATCTTAAAAATGAAATAACAATACAATCCAAAACAAGGACACTTCCCTGTCTCTGTGTGTTTGCCCTTCTGAGCACACCCACTGATCAAGAGTACAGTTTTCTACACTCCTGATACTTGGAGTTGTTTTCTCTTTCTTTCTACCTTAAATATTTTCTACAGAAGAGTTGACCTCCAAAGGACTGGAATACAATCAATCCCCATTATATTGTCAGTAATCTACAATTGGGCCTCTTTTCATAAGTGTTAACCCTTAACGAAATCACTTTAAAGAAAAAAGGAAAAAAAAGAAAGAAAAAGCAAAGCAAAGCAAAAGAACTTGTTAAACACCTTGACTAAAGACTCTGCTTATTTTTAAAATACAAAGAGTACTTAACAAATCATAGAGAGCAAGCAACCTGCCTGAATTTCTGAGAAGATAGGCACCAATAAACCAGGCCATGAAGAATGGAGTAACTGCCTGAACTCTCAGTGCTCAGACAAATATACAAACTCAAAACATCAAGCAACTCAGGAACAAGGACCTATATCAACCATCAGTATAGGGTATCATAAAATAACCAGACAGCAAGTAGTATTGTTGGAGGCTATAAAACAGTTGTTTTTAAGGAAAATCAATGACTGTAAAGAAAACACTGAGCCATGAGTCAGAGTAACACAACAGAGAGTGGAAGCAAACTTAAGAGACCAAAATGAAATCATTGAGCTGAGCAATATACTAGAAGTAAAATTGAAAGTATGCTAGAAGACTCAATAACTGAATATATTAAACATAATGGAGAATGAATATGCTTAAAAAAAAGGTTATTTGAAAATGCATATGTAGATACAAAAAGAAAAAGAATGCAGAATAAGAAAGAAAGCCTGTGGGGCTATTAGGATAACATCAAAGAACAATTAATCAGACCCTTGGGCTTCAGAGGGGACTTGAGGAAAACAAAGTTATAGAAAAGGTTAAAGAAAAATAATATATCACATCATTATAGAAAATTATATAGTGGTCCTTCAAAATAAAGAAAATGGAATCAGGAATGCCATATAACCCAGAAAATTTGTTTCTGGGTATATAAATAAATAAATAATGAAATATAAAAATATATAAATAAAGTAGTATGTAAATATATAAATAAGGAAATGAAATTTATATTTGATAAATCATCTATAATCCAGTGTTTATTGTATTTTTTAAAATAGTAAAGAAAGGGAAATAACCTAAATATTCATCAACTTATGGACAAAAAAAGAGAATGATAAAAATACACAATGAAATTAAACCATAATTAAATGAATTTCTATAATTTGAACAGCAAAGTCAATATTGGGGATCATTACATTAAATGAAAAAAGCCAGGGATAGAAAGACATATTCTTACTCATATGTGAGATCTAAAATCATTAGCTACTGGTTCAGGAAAGTTTATTCTTTTGTCTAATTAAATCACTGATTCTAGCCTGGAGCCCTGGAGCCCTGGAGCCCTAGAACATTTTGTCCTCTTTTCAATCTAGTCTTATTCTTTGAACTGGAAAGCTTCATCCTTGGCCTTCTGTGACCTACTGCTGTTAGAACCACACTCCCTAGCTCCTTCTTAACTCTTACTCTTCTGATTGAACTCACTCTCTGCTCTGGGATACTTCTGCCAAGTTCTGCTGTGTCTCTGTGTCTCTAACTCAGCTCTCACTGTTCCATCCTGCCTCTGACTGTACTGCAACTACTTGCTCTGTAACAGACTCTAGCCCCAGTTTCTGTAACTCCTCTGAAACCCTGTAACCAACTCTTCCACTTAACTGTCTTCTGTTAACTGCTCCTAAACTGACTCTTCAGCCTGCTTCTCAACTACCTTTCAACTCACTGCTGTAATTGACTGCTCCAACTGATTCCATTAACTGCTCCTAACTCACTCCATCCTTCTTCTCAACTCACTCTTACTATTGCCTCTTCTATCTGCTTCTGTGTCTCTTCCACTGTTCCTTTATCTTCCCCCAATATAGATTAAAGTCATAGACTATCACTGCTTTCTGAATACTGGATTAAAGGTTTTTCTATATTCCACTTAAACCACCCAGGCCCCTGAATGTAGCTCCTGGAATGTATACCCTAGCTTTCACACAGGGCTATTCCTCTACAGTCAGCCAGATCAGAAGATTAGTTTGAACCAGTCACTTTGCAGAAGGTTTGATCCAGAACAGTGAGTGAGTTGAATCAGCCAACAAGAAGCATAGATGAGTTCAATATAGCTCTGGGTTAAGAAGAAACTATTTGGAGTGAACCCACCTTGGAGGCTGAAACATTCTAGGTTTATGTGAGCAGGTTAGGTTGTGTGAAGGCTGTAGCCTTCTAGGTCCAGTCTAGCATCTTGAAGATTAGATTTTATGGAGGTTGAAGCCTTCCTGGTCAAGACTTAAGATTAGATTGTACAGAGGCTAATCACATAATATTGCTATGGCTATTTGTTACTCTCCATAACCTGACTGTTAGGCCTTTTTGCTAAAGACACTACTGAATATGTCATCAAACAAGAAAAAATTGACCTGGAGTCCAACTAGTAGCTTTGCCACTACTGATGTCTTTCATGGGACTAGAAGGTACTTTTTAATGCTATTGGAGGAGAAAAGTAGTAATATCACCCATATATAAATTCTGAACCTACAATAACAACATGCTTGCAAGATACACTGGTGCAATAGTGCCACAAATATTATAGGAATGATGAACAACTTTCTGATTAGATTTAAGGCCCACTCCATGAGATAGAACCCATGCCTGACACTGCAAAGGTGGCCAAAAATCTGAAAGTAGATAAGTCATGTCCTGTAGGAAAAAACCTACTACTAATTTTCATTTAAAGGAATATGACAATAAAATGATTGCTAATGATGTATCCCTATACCCATATATCGGTGCATCACTCAACCCTCCTCTCTATTAACACAGAGACCCACAACTGGACCCCGTGTAGAGAGTGATAGATTTTGGAGCACTCAGCCATAAATTTATATTTGTCAAGCTTTACTTTCCCGGCTCAGGGATGGATACAAAAGAGACAGCAGGAAGATTGGAAGAGCCAGAGGTGGAGGAAGAGCCAGAGGACAAGGAAACAGTGTCATCCAGATACAATAGGACTTAAGAACACACAGAGAATGTAACAGCAAGACCTGCTCAAGTTCAAACCAAACAGGATCAAATCATGAAGGAGGGGTAAGTAGACACAAAGTCTTACCACTACCCAGGAAGCTATTTGCAGTTGATGCCTTCTGAGAGAGGGAAAGCCAGTTTTCCCAATGGAATGTCCATGGGTATATTAACCATTTCCTAGGGTAATCCCTAAGCCTAGAAATACTTGGAAAACAAAACTAGACTTGGTGTTTTTTGTGCATTCATTGTTCAATTTGGATGTTTTTGTCTTACAGTTAAAATTTGATTCTTGGTTTTGATCTTTAGTTTCTTTTTTTTTTTTTAATTGTATGAGAGAGGAAGAACATGACATTGGAGGAGTAAGGTTTTGGGGAGGATGTGGGAGAAGTTGGGTGAAGGAAAGGAATATAAATCAAAATATACTATATAGAAAATTGTAAATAAAGATTTGTATCCTTTTACATTTCTTAGATATTGAGCAAATATGGTTTTATCTCGATGGGATACTGAGATAAACTTCATTTTTTGATTTGTTAGGATGATCTTTTTGATGGGACAGCAAGGTAGGTTTATCGTTTTATGCTGTGATGACTCTGTATATACTTTAAACTATTGTTCCCCCTCAGTGCTCCAGTTTATTTTCACATTAAATAAAATCACTCTCAGGGAAAGAAGAAAGTACTGTAATCTTCTGACCTCCATGCTGACAGTTCCATATGCTTTGAAGAAAAGAAAGATATAGGATCAGGATTATGAAACAAGTTTTCATGTCAGAGAGGATTTGTAAATTTATTGCTTGACTATGTGGTGGAACTGCCATCATTTTTGATGGACAAGGACATATATCTGGGAAAGGAAACCAACATAGTTACTCAGAGTAATTTAAAAATAATAGCTACTCTAAACTACAATTATTGGGGAAATGTGAGATTATTGGTTTCTAAGGGATTTATTAATTTGATGTATTTTAATCCTTACCCATTGTAAAAGAATAAGGTTGTCACTCAGATGATGGGGTCTCACTTATTTTGTGCAACATTCTGAGTATCTTTTTCAGTCATATCTAAAATTTATCTGGCAGTTGGGAAAAGGCCTCTGCTGCACAGCAGCCAGTCACCTACAATGAATGCAAGAACCACATCAAGACTTCAAATGTCACTGCTTTGCCATCTTACTGTGAATGGCTGAAATTTACTTCCTGTTGTTAGTGGGGCTGAAAATTGCCACAGGTTTCTACAGTTATAATGTATTGTCTAAACCAGAAAACACTTCCCAGATTGAATTGACCTTTCAGAAATAGCACTTTCATCTTTAGGATGCGGGACCAATGCAATATTTTATTTAAAAAGGTTATTTAGTTATAAAAGATGGAGAAAGGGTAAGGAATTAGAAACAATTATTTCTATATATAATGTTTTGCTGTCAAAAAAAAAAGGAACACAAAGCAATGACCACTGAGTACTTACCCATGTAAATACTTCAGTGAAGACTATTCTGAAAAAATCATTCAATTTACCCTTACCAGAAAAAAAAAATCATATGAGGAGTGAAATAAAATTACTATATTTTGTACAATTAAGAAATGTGTCCCTTTGCCGTTATACAGGGATTGAACATTGCTAAGTTTATTTGAATTCAATAAGGCACAAATAATATACTTCAAATAAGATACAAGTATAAAATGGTTATTTAAAGTAAAAGGTATATTTTATTCTCTCTCTCTCTCTCCCTTATCTCTGGGCTAAAAATTAAATATTTAGCATGTGTATGTGCTACAGAACAGTCAAGATACAGTTAAAAGTAATTATGTAAATAACAAATACACTTATTAAGTTGTACAAACTCACTAGTAAATGGAACACAGAAATATTTGTTATACTGTCCTAAAAACCACATTTTCCCCTGGAGCTCCTTTCTTCATATTTATAAATATTTATTGAAGAATTTCATATATGCAGACAATGAATTTTAATAATATTTTTGTCCCACTCTATCT
Organism: Cricetomys ansorgei; assembly: GCA_026225945.1. Lineage (NCBI taxonomy): Eukaryota > Metazoa > Chordata > Mammalia > Rodentia > Nesomyidae > Cricetomys > Cricetomys ansorgei. The sequence continues at coordinate 15,116 of JAMJFZ010002311.1, forward strand.
TACCCATTCCTTCCAGAATATAACAACTGTGCCCACACCCAATTTTGTGTCTTACAGTTTAATATCTTTTTAAAATTAAAATGAAATTGCATTGTTTTCTTCCTTCTTTTTCTCTATCCAACTCTTTCCACACACATCCCCTATCTTTATCAAATCCATGGCCTATAATTTTAGATGTTGTTGTTGTTGTTGTTGTGTACAGTTTTCTGTACACAATTTTCTAATTTTATATATTTCCTCAACTTTGTGTTTGTCTTCTTCTTCTTCTTCCTCCTCCTCCTCTTCCTTCTTCTTCTTTTATAATCCACTTAGTACAATTGATGCTGCATGGAATTTAGCTTTCATTGAGAGTTAGAAAAAAGAAAACATAAAAGTCACCAATGAAGATCTGAACATTAACATCTTCCTAAACCTGGAAAAGTATTTTGAAACTGACCAGAATGAATATATAAAAATGTCTGGTGCCAGATCAAGAAATCTGTCATCTCTCATCATATTTTGTCTTCAGTGCCCATACCCTAACTTTGTCCATATTTTGAATAGTTATATAAAGGCTTTAAAAATATTTTATGATCCAGCTGGTTTTAAAAAGTATTTCCTTTGGCCCATATGATTTCATCTGCTCTTACTGATAGATTTTTTAATTGTTTATTTTCCCTTTACTATGTGTATGTTTAATTCAATTTTAATCACACATCTTATCAAAGTATTTTCTAAATGAATGAAATCACACTATAGAAACTAATAATGTGCAAAACAACACTTGAAGAATGGAAACACACATCAAATAGACAATTCTTTCATGTCATTAGTCATCCCCTAACCCTGTGATGTGTTCCAATAAACATAATTTTCTACTCATGTCCCCTTTAAATATAGTATAGTCAGATACACCTTGGTAAATTGAAAAGAAAATAAACTGCTGATTTGAAAATGTAATAGAGAATGCTAAAAATTTTGGGAGAATTTTATTTTAACCAACACACAGAGAATATAAAATTGAGAATTACAGGAGACATCATTTTTATTTTAATAGAGGCTATTTTATTCTGCATTGGTTGGTGCTACCTAGATACAAAACTCTACTGTATACTTTTAAAATGAATTTGCTTTGCATACTGGCATGGATTTGGTGTTTTAGAAGTATATGTCAAAATACCCCTTTATTTAATAGCTTTAAAACTATTAAAGAGCAGGAAGCATTCTCTTTGTAAAAGTTCAGTTCTACAGGATAGATGACTTGGTTGCTTACATAAACTGTGACATCTTTGATCATTTCAATGGTCCTGGGATCAAAATCTCTCAAATGACTCAGTCCCTTTATATGTCAATAAATTGTAATTCTAAATGTAGTTTTTCAAAACTGGATGAAAAGCAATATACATTTTCTTCCATGCTCAGTTGAAACATCTATTCTTTCTGGCTTCTTAGAAAATACTCCTATTCAAAGCTGTTCCAGAGAAACTGAGACTCAACTCCCAAATAAGAACATTTACCAATTCAAATGCTGACATATATAGCTGTCATAAATTTATTTCAAGGTTGTTGCATTGGTGTTGTAGATAAGAAGATACCAATCTTAGTTACAGATACTTTCTCATTTAGTGTCATGGTTTGATTCTGAAATGCCTCACAGAATCATGTGCATGAGAACTTGGAACTGCTTGGGAAGTTTATGGAAACTTTAGAAGGTGGAGCCTTGCTGGAGGAGGTCCATCACTAAAGTCAGTCAAGGACCTTTAGGCCCTGGCTTGATTGTGTGTTCTCTCTTTACTTCCTAACAGTCATATTGACTTCATGGTCCTACTCCCGCCTCTTCTGTATCGTAATAGACTGCATCTCCTCTGTAACTGTAAGCAAAATGGAACCTTTCTCCCTTAAGCTGCTTTGGTCAGAGTAGTATAAAACCGCAACAGAAAGTAAACGAGTAAATCGAGCGTACATATAACTTCCATATTGAAAAAAATCTTATAAATGTTACATTTTATGTTTAATTATTTAATTTTAATAATCTGATCTCATATAAAAATAAATTTTCTCCTAAAATATTCTTTAAATTAGAAAGAAAACTGTTCCTGAATATTTGCTGCTTAAAGTCATTAAGTGCAACAATTTTGCATTCAAATGACAAATGACAAGGCATTTGGTGACATTCTATTCTTCCTACTGCATCTTGTGCAATGTTGGCATTCCCATTTTTTCTTCAGAATAGAAAAATAAGAATAAAAACAGGTACAAACACATCTTATTACAATGAAGAATTATCTTGATTTTTCAGATATTTCTAAAAATTTTCTCCATATTTTTGATGTAATTGTTTAATGAATTAGGAACAGCAGCAAATGTCATAGACCTGATTTTGTGTACTGAAGAAGAGCAAGTTAATGATGAAGCCATTTGAAATACAACAAATACACTCAAAAAATGCTGGTTACAAAGATCTTCATATCTTCCTTAATATTCTTCAAAACAAACAAAAAGAGAAGTAATGTTATAACATGCCAATTACCCAACTATTTTCTGGCCATGTGCTAACCAGTCTTCCTCAGTTAACTAATGAAATTGGCCAGGTAATCTTACTTACATCAAAATAAATGTTTCCGGTCTTTCTTGTTACTGCAAAATGACAAAAAGTTCCTTTTTAATTATCTTAAATCTAGTCAGATTTGTAAAAATTTGAAAATTCTTTATTTCTCATACTGGAATTATAACCTTATGTGAGTCTAAAAAGGAAAATAACACTACACAAATTATTGTGGCAGACTAACATTAGGATGCAGTAATGTTTTACAACCCAAACAGAAATTGAGCCATCTTTCCTTAGTTTGGAAAAACTTTGACAACATTGTTTCAACTATACTAGTGTAGCAAATGCTCTATAGTTAGCTCTTAAATTTCAAATTGTCTTCTAAATTTACAACTGTTAGTTTTTTGCTCTAGTTCCTGATTCATCTGAAATATAGGAAGCCAGGCAGTGAATTGTTGAATGACCAATTGGCTGTACTTAAAACCAACTTCAGTTACTGGGCACTTGACACAGCCTTAAAGTGTGAGATTGAGATCTACAGCAATGGACAGATCATCATAAAATTGTAAGAATGTGCAATACAAATAGAAATGTGAAATTTAAACAGAAAACCAAACTGGTCATGTACTTCCCTTATGCTGATATTAATGTAGTGTCTGTTTGTAAATGGGAATATTCTTCATTGGGGTATAGAGTATTGCTTCAATTAATTTTTGTTATGTAAATGTATTGTTCCTAGTTCATATTTTACCTAATATATTTATATCAGAGTATTAACTCAAGTGGGCATAAAAATTAAAAGTCATTTAGTGACATAATTATTTTTGTGTTCATCTGTCTTTATAGTGATGAGAACATTATACCTTCATATGCAACCAATATCTTGAGGCTGAGTAAAATGGAAATTCTACCTATCTTACTTCCTTTAGGCTCTTCTGCAGCCTCTTTTTTCAAATTGAGGAATAAGAGAGATAAGATGGCATTTCCCTCTGGAGTGAATCAAAACACACCAGGGCAATAAAACTATGATAGCAAAGATGAAGGTCTGTGACCCCAATTGTGACATCTCAGATCTTTTTGAGAGCTACTGGAGAATGGCCTGTTTGCCCTCACTATTTCTTTCACTGGTCAGTGTCAAGGTGTTTCAGAAACATTTTGCAATGGAGGGAATTGTCCTTCAAAATCAAGCTCTAGGGATGATTTAAATCTTTTAGCCCAGTGGCACATTTGTACAACCTGGAGGGTTAATAGATACACAGCCCATAAATTTTTGAAGCCTTGAAAAGTTACAGAAATCCACAGAGAATGCATGGGTGTGGGATGTGTGTAAAAAGATAAACATATTTATAATGTTTCCAATGAATCATAAAATCGAATGATAAATGTCAAAGAATAAGAGTGGCCATATTAAAATTAAACTTTTGACATAGCCATTTATGTCGTTTTAAATCAAAGTCACTATGGTAGATGTAGATAGATAGGTCATTCAGTTATTCTTCATGGCTACACCGGGATGAGAAAGAGTGAGTTCTGTAAAAACATCATAAGCTAAAATGATTCTTTTTCTGAAGAAAGCCAAAGAGGACATCTGATAAAGTATGTTTTGTACCCACCTACACTCTGGTATGATTTGTCTTATTATAGTATGGTTTGTCAAGGTGAGGCTTAAGTGTGAAATATGGAATTTTAAAAAGTAGATGCTAGTAGTAGATATTTAAATCTTAGAGTCTATAAGTTGACCAATATTTTTATACAAGAATTTAGTGGTTACTATAGGATTTATGTCTGTTTTTTCTCTTTTGCCTAAGTCTAATGATTTGCATTTATGAATCCCACCATTGGCTGAAATATGCTGGGTAACTCATCAGAGATTTAAAAGATGAAAACATTCTGCTCTTGAACTTTCTAGCATTCAGAATTGTGGGTGTCAAAATAAACTTCTTTTCATGATAATTTACACAATCTTGGGTGCTCTGTTGTAGACACAGAGTGAACTAAAAGAAAAATGTTTTTAAAGTCTTGAGAAATTGAGACAGCTCACCGAGAAATCAGCAAAGATGCAATCATCCCAAAGATAAAGTGTTATGTGGCAGTATTAAAATGAATTTGTATACCAAAGATTTTTGCCTTAGTTCTTGTATTATAGAATTATAGAATTCTTAAATTATAGAATTTCCTAAAGAGTTCTCCAGAAAGCTGGGGCTATTGACAATAAATGAACAATACATGGACAATATATAGAAAATAAAAGTTTCTTGAGAGAATTAAAATTGTGAAATGATGGATACTTTATAAAGAGGTCAACAGGACTACAACTTATGGAGGACAGAGACTATTGTGATTCCTGTTGATTAGCACAAAAAGTATAGAATATAACCTTGGAGGATAAAAGCTCTTGCCCTGGAATAGAATCCATTATATATATTAGTAATTAGAAAAGTGACATAATGATACTAGTTTTAACACTTTTTGTGTTTTTATTTTCTGCCCCCCTCTCTCTCCTTTCTTCTTTCTCCACAGCTTTATTTCTGCCAGGCATTGGTGGTGCATGCCATCAATACCAGCAAGAGGGAGGCATAGGCAGGCAGATCTCTGAGTTCAAGGACAGACTGGTCAACAGAGTGAATTTCATTCCAGGACAGTCAGGGCTACAGAAAGAAACCTTGTCTCAAAAAACCTTTAAAAAAAAAGAAAAAGAAAGAAAAGAAAAGAAAGAAAAAATTCTATATGACTATCCCATTTTAACTTTCCTAGTACTTTCAATTCCAAGAGTCTACTAAAACCTCTCATTTCAAAAAAAAATTTATTATATTATTATTATTATTATTATTATTAAACATAAGATAAAATGGCTGCCTTAAGGAAATAGTGTAAAATTGATTCCTAAATTTGTACCATCGGAAAAGCAACAACTATATCATAGTACTTAGGTAGTGACTCAGATAATTACGTAAAGAAAACTAAGTATGTGGAGGATTAATATAATAGTTGTTTTCCATAGCTTAAAGAATTCACATATGAATGATACTGAGAATTACTGTGCTCCTTTGGCAGTATACATAGCACTTTCCAGCACCATGAAAGGTATCCAGAAGGGATGAGCCTTCCAGGTTGTACAAACCTTAGTTCTTCCTATTCTATGACTGAAGGCTCTGCTTTGTTCAGCAATAAGGGCTTATCATCAAGTTCTGGGTGATAACCATGAGTATTGGTAATAGCCTGTGATGCTGATTAAGGAGTAGTAATAGGAGAAATTGAGGAACAACATGTCAACTGGACAGAATATATTGACATTTTGTATCTTCTGATTAGTTTTGCCACAAATACACTTTTAAAAAATAAACGTGAGAGAAAAACAATATCAAAATCTAGGTGGGAAATGCAAGTAAACAATGGTTGTCCACAGTATTAGTGAGAGGCACGCATGCAATTTGAAGGATAATCTGGGAAGAAAAACCTTTGAGTTCAAACCATCATGCTTCCTTCCTTACCTTGTAACCATATGTAAAATGTTTCATCCCTCTAGTCTCATTTGTTTTTCTCTCCTGAAACGTGGGTTGCAATAGTTCACAAAGTAAATATATGAAAATGATATGAGTACTACATGCTGCATTATTGCAAATATAGTTGTGTATATGCTTGTAAAAGAGTAAATGTTCAGTTTGTATTAATTCTGCAAAGGCATATTTTCTTTGCAAAACAATGCAAATTTTCATCAATTTTCCACAGATCTTATCACCGTTTAACTGATAACAGTGGTGTTACTGATCACATGTTTAAAATAAGTAATGACACAATTCTTCAATTTTTGAGCATATGTAATCTTATATAAAAATTAGCCCTACAATATATAATACTTTGTAGGCAAATTACTTATTACTTGCACAATAGAAAATAGGCTTAGCATAAGATATATATATATAGCAAATCATACAATAGAGTGGCTACAGTAGATTGGCAACATGAATTTGACACCAGCCTGGGCTACAGTGTGAGACTCTGTCTCATAAAATATTTAAATAAGTGAGAAATAAAGCACGTTCAAGTTGCTAACACTGCAACTGTCAGTGTGGGCCACAGAACACAGGAATGAAAAGTTCTGTGATTCAAAGACAAACATTCCTGAGATTAAAATTTATCTGAAGCTCTTTTTTATTTATTCTCTTTGACATTTTACAGTTCTTTATTCATAGATTTTTAACTTTACCTGTCTGAATTTTTTATCTGTCTTATTTTTTTTTAATTTTCACTTTCCCTTTGCTTACTACATGTTACACATATTCTAAATTGGCTATTCACATTGCCTCTCTTTTCACAGGTTTCCTGTGTCTTCCTACTTTCACCAAAATCCAAAAATAAATGTTATATTGTGACCTTTAAATATTTACTCCAAATTGTCATTTCTACTATTTACTATCTATGCTTTTCACTATACAAACATAATTCCACAATGTACCAGGACCTGTGACTCTCTATGTACAGGATTTTTAAGTAGAGGAGAGCAAAGTAAGATCATTTAGAGAATGCTTTCCAATCCTGCCACATTAACAAACTTTTTTTGATATTAGCACATGATGAGATTTTTTTTAGGCCTCTTCTGAGATTTTGATCTCTCACTTCACATCTCATGGTTGGAAACTAGTATAGAAGGCAGTAAGATTTTTCAAAACATTGTACTCTCTATTTTCAGTTACTAAATTCATAACAATATAGCTGTAATAAGATCACAAATTTTGAAAGCCTTTACTAAATGAGAAAGACAGAACTCAAATAGCTCTCATCTGTGAAATGTAAAGGACAATGAATGAGTTAACAACTAGGACTCAGTCTAAAGCCTGAAGATATAACTCTAGGGTTAAGATTATTGACTGCTCTTGCAGGGGATGTAAGTTCATTTTCCAGGATGTTGTTATAGATCAGGGCCATCCATAGCTCCACATCTAGGGGATTGATTCATCAATTTATCCTGGTTTCAGGGGAAACCTACAATCATGTGCACATGCATACACAGAGAAAGACACACATATACATACATCAACATGAAAAAAGACTTAATTAATCCAAGCTATAAAAAACATCGTGCATGCATTTTCAGAAAGAAGTGATAAATGTCAAAGATATGTCGAGTGTGATAGTCTGCACATGATACATATGGGACTATGATTATTATGTCCTACTGGACTGGGAGTTAGTGGGATTGCATAGTAATAATATGTGCTAACATGACTGATTTAGAAAGTGATTTTAGAAAAGCTGAATATTGATACCTTATGCTTATACTCCCATAAACATCCTGAAGCAGAGCCTTGATGATGGAGAGATAAATTTAAGGTTCTACTACATAGAAAGATTTTGTCTCAAAACGCAATAAACAATCAAAATGTTTGCTTTACAGAAAACTTATGTTCTTAATTTATTTTCACCATTTTTCTTTTTTCATTTTGTACTTCAGTTACAACATTGTGTGATTCAAAGTTTAAAATTATCATAATTTAAATGTTCTCTTTATTGATTTAGTGATTTAGTTGATTTATCTCAACTAAAAAAAATTCCAACTAGTTATAACTCCTTATTGCATTAGTATTTTCTTATCTTTCTGGTTTTAATCTTTTCATGTATGTCAGCATAGAATGTCCTTCATTTTTCTGGTTTCTTGTTAGGAATTCTCACAAGATATCATGTCTTCAGTAGCCATCTGCTCACCTTCACAACCTAGCATAGAAGATACCCATGTACACTCTCGAAGAGTTATTTTATTAACCTAACCAGTCTCATCATGTATTATAACACCATGGACCATTTGGATCTTTCTCTTACCCTTACTTGAAGTTAAGACATTATTTATTATTATCCTTCAATTATTTTTTTTCCTGCTCTATACTTAGTACTTCCAAATGCAGGAACTGCTTTAGAGAAAGTGAACATCATTTAAATAGTTAAAAACCACACTAGAAAACTTGTTGCTGGAAGTTGAAGGTATTAGGAGCCTGGCCAAAGAAAGTTTACAGAAATGTATTCCACCAAATTAAATGGAAATATGAGGGAAGCAATCAACACCTACTTTTTGATGTTTCCATCTGCTTAGATAAAAGAGGCCAGGACATATATAAATGTCTCCATTTGTAAGAGCATAAGTTTAATTTCACCACCTTTTCACTTACCAAATAGGTTTCTATCCTTGCTAATAATATAGACTGTACCCTTATCTAAATCTTTCTCAGTATTGATTGAGTATGCATGTTAATACTGGGAGTATTTGTGTACAGGTGAGTGATGCTTGAACAATGAAAGTGAAATTATATCTTTATTTAAAACACCTTGAAACTATGATATGTGGATTATTTGACTTAAACTTGTTTCCAAAAAGGAGACTAAATGAATTATACAAAGGTGAAATTATCAAAAAACAAATTTAATTACTACAGAAAAGAAAGGCAAAACTATGTTTTATTAAGTTTAAAAAGCATAGCAAAAGGAATGAGTTTCATTCAGGATAGTGTGGTGGGTGCTTTTTGGGAGAGATGCACAGAGTATGCATCAGATATCACTCTATTTATGCTCAGTGCCTGTTTCCTTTTTAAAACATTACATTTCTTTTAATTTTTACACTAATTTTATTAACACAATACCTTACAATATTTTTTTCTTATATTGTAAAATCAGTTTATGTTGTCATTTAATAATCTGGTCATAACCTGTTACAGCATATGGATGTAGAATTAATTTTTCCTATTATAACATCTAATTCAATACACAAAAATTAAATACGCTTTTTTTGCTCATTTTCTCAAGGTTTATCAAAGACAAAAAGTTTAATAAAGACTTTCCCACATTGTCAAGGCCACCTCCAAGGAAATTTTGTGATTAGTACTGAATTGATTAAAGTAAATTACAGGGAGAGCAGATTTATTAGGAAGAAAGCGCCAAGCCCTACTAAAGGCAGTTTCTAGGTATGATAATTATAAAATTACATGAAAACATTTATTGGGTTCACAAAAAGCCCTTTATGAAATGGAAGAGGCCGGAGCTGAAATACAGCCAGATTTGGAAACAGCATGCAAACAACCTTCAGAGTCAAAAATCATTCAAAAATGCCTAATCCCATAACTGTAGCAAAGCTGGCAGGTGCTCACTACACAGAACATTAATTTAGGAGACTTAGAGGGGATTTTAAAGATAACCTTCTGTGCCCAATATGCTAAGAGCAATATGTCTCTGGATAAAAATACTGAATGTTTCTTAGTCTGTAGGAAGGATGGAGATATAAAATAGGAGTCAGATAATTTTCACCCCTGAAAAATTAAACAATTTTCATTAAGCGTTTTTTGTTTAAATGTATAATCTTGTCAAAAATAGCATAAAAGAGATAGAGATTGCTTCTGTTTTAACAGAATAAAAAGTATTGTAGATCATAATTTGAAGGTATCTAATATATAAGTAAAACAAACACACTCACATAGCCAACTTATAAGTATCTCAGCATGGACTTTGAAAGACAGTGTTGGTGAAATCCACTGTTCTCATACCATTTCCTGTGGATGAAGTGAGTTGTATCCTCCCCTCACAAGCATCAAGGTGTCTTCAAGCCAACTTGTCTTTGTGAAACTTCTAATATGAATTGTGTCTTTAAATGAGTGTGTAAGTACCACCTTCACAAGGTCAAATTCTACAAAGCAGAGATGCTCAGAGAAAAGCAAGGACATGCACTGAAAAAGAAGAGATGACTAAATTGTGAAACACATATTTGATTTCACAAAGACATGTAGAAACTGAGATTAGTGTTAAACTTATGAGACTCTGTACATCAAATGAAAAGATGATTTTCTAAAACCACATTGTTTTTTATTATGTATTCTTGATATATGATCTTGAAAATATTGGTTTGAAATTTTCCTGAAAGACCAAGGAGGTAGGAATGAAGACTTGAAAATTTCTCTTACTGCTTTTTCTAAGGGTAGTCAGTTTAATCTTTGATTAGAAGGACTTCTGAAAAGAAAAATATGAGGCTAATCAAATTTACATGAAAAAAAGTATTTGTGCTTTTTTTAGTCTTCCAAGCCTTCCTAGAAATATGCCTATGTTTTGCTTTTGCCTTTTATTCTTTCAAGACTTGACAATTTCTTCAAGTATTTGTGGGTATTTTCATGAGTCCTTCCATGTTTGTTGACTTCAGCTACAAATCCACAGATGTAAAGCCCAGTTTGACTTGCTTGTGTTTCTGTTTCAATTCTTGGTCAAATGGATCTGACTGGAAAAAATGGCAATGCCTTCAGATAATGGCCCCCATAGGTAATGTTCTCTAAGCCCAATGGGGCTACTTATCATGAGCATCAAGGTTTCTATGTACTGGTAAGACTTTTCTCCAGTTTCCATAGTATCTAATCAAACCATTCTTATCTCCTCACTTACCTACTGTTCACCTTTTTGCTCACACTCAAGCGAAAATCCTTTCTCCTTCTTCACAGAAATATGGAATACTCAGCAGATAAGGGCACTTTCTGACTTCTGATGCACTATCTCCAAAAGTGTTGTGTGCTACAATTTATGTCATTCATTGGGATAGTAAATATCTCATTGTTCCTGAATTTAAACTCTCTTCTTGGACACTGGATACTATGAATGCTTTTATTTCAATTTTCTTTTCTTTTTTCTTATATTATCTCTACTTTTGCTTTTGAAAAGTCCTTATAAATATTTCATTTGTTCTTTTACTTCAAGCCTCTCCCATTTTATCTCCATTGAAGGGCTGGCTACTCAGGTAAGTTATTTTAACATTGTTTTTGCTTTTTGCTTTTTAAGTTATTATTCCTTCTATCGCAGTATGAATTTAATCTATTGTACAAAAGTTTTGAGTTGGATCAAACCTTGGGTCATTTAATCTGTGCACTGATAATGCCATTGGAAGATTATGCAAATGTCGACACACAGACCACCTGAACCAGAGCACTTACAGCATAGCTTTCTATGTGTAAACACATGAAAACACAAATGAAAATTGTCTAGACTCACTTCCAGTTGCAAATCATCCTCTTGGCCCACAAATCACAGTCACATATCATACTGGCAACCAAATTTCTTTTGATTGACATGTTTTTTGAGACATTTTGTTATGTCTATTCTTTCTTTGTAAGGTTTGAATGATGATCAAAATATTGAATCTTCTGCCTCAGCTTGATATAGTGTTAGCCTGTGCCACCACACCTGAGTCAATAACATTCTATTTCTTAAGCTGAGAAATCTGGGTGAATATTATTTATTAAGGTTCTTTTTAGTTCTCTACATCAACTAATTGCATATTGTTCTATTCCACTAGGAAAAAGAAGTAAAGCATCTTCTTTCTTAGAAACACGTATAAGGTGTAATTGTGATATTTACAAGATAAATCTCTTGTGAGTAAGGCAGAATGAACATATCAAAATTTCCAGGGAAGATTATTTCTCCCACACTCAACATTTCTTACTTTCTAGTTACCTGTAGTTATTTGTGTATGATTAAGGCCTCCTGTGCTTTCTCTGTCTACTGTTGCCTTTGCTCAGCTAATGTTTAAACTGTTACATTAGTAAGGGTTTAAATGTCTTACTTCTGATATTTCTAGAGGTAACAGTTAAACAGCAAACTTCTTGAACCTCTGGCTCTTACAGTGTTTCTGCCTCCTTTTCTCTTATAATCCTTTGGCCTTAGGTGTAGAAGTTATATTATTATTATATTATTCATATAAGCAACATTATATAGATCAAGCAGGTTATATTTAGGAATATATATGAATACATATGCATATATGTATGTAACAATTGATGTAAAAGTGGTCATGAGTTTGAAAGAGAGCAAGGAGGGATGTATGGGATGGTTTGGAAGGAGGAAAGGACAGAGAAATGATATAATTATATTATATTAAAAACAAAGAAGTAGTTTTAAAAAACATCTCTTAGTACCTGAAGCTTACACTTATATTGTCTCATATAGAAAAATAAAATTTTCAGCATGATCAGACTCAATTTTTTGAGTGCAAATTGTCATTTGAGTGGCCTCAGCATGATCGCAAATCATCTCTTTAAGTCAGGAAAAGTTAGGCAACCAATAGAGACACAGGAAGACTGAAGTAGGGAAAGAATGCATAAAGAGATGCAGATTTGTTGTTTTCTGAACATTCAAAAGGTTAATGAAACAGTCATACAAATGTATGCAGCCACTAGACATCAGAAAAGGCAAACCTCCAAATGAAATGAACCTCATGCTGGAAATTTCATCTTACCCCAGGCAGGTCCATTTCCAACTTTCAATATCCAGAGCGCTAAACTGATAAAGATGAGTAATCTCTAGGTTACTTGAGATTTTAGGAAAGTCATTTTACCATAAGTAGCATATTTCTGTCAAGGTAGCTTTATTTCATATCAATATAAACCTTGAGAAATTTAAGAACAAAGTAAAGAAGATTTAACAGAGACTTCTGCTATCACATCCTTCACTTTCACGACCACTTGCTGAATGTGGGCTTATTCAAGGCACTTGGCAAATTTTGCCAAGATATGCCGTGTATCCAGATGAAAAAGAATAAACCCACAAGAACTGAATCAGTGCTAACTTTTGGATAATAAAGAATTAGACAAAAGTTTTAATAAAATAATGAGATGTTAACCTAAATGTGGCAAGTAATACTTAAAAATCTAAATAAATTTTACTTATGATAACTGGGTGGTGGTGGTGCACAATTTTAATCCCAGCACTTGAAAGACAGAGGCAGCTGGATATCTGTGAGTCCAAGGCCAGCCTAGTCTACACAGTGAGTTCCAGGACAACCAGAGTTACAACAAAGAAACCTTGTCTCAAAAATTTTTTTAAAAAATTACTTATGAAATCACAGTAAAAGATATTATTTATATAAACTTTGAATTACTTAATGTGCATACGTACTAGGAATATAATTATATATATGCATTATATATATTGTGTATATATATTATATATAATATATATTATTAAACAACTCATATTTGATTTTTAAACCTTTGTAATAATGTCAGATGAAAATTCCTTAAATGATACCCTGAAAGTTACTGATACTACAGAACTAGTCCTGTAACCCAAACTATTGTGACAAAAAGAGAAGAAGCAATTATAGATGATAATCAATCAATCCAAATTATTAATGTACTAGTGACAGTAAATACTAGTCTACTCATATACTCAGCATGTCATACAGGTAGAATACTATAAAGATTAACCTGGTAGAAAAAAATATCCTTTTTGTTTTTACCTGACTTAGTAACTACGGTAGTTACTAAAGATCAGGTAGATCCTGATCCACATATAAGTTAATGTCATCTGAAACATGAAAACAAGAATGATTCCAAGAAAAGACAAGAAAGTGAATGAAGGAATGAAGGGATAAAAAACATGGGAAGGAGGAAGGAAAGAGAAAGAGAGATATAAAGTGGTGTATATGGATTGCCTAGTCAGTTAAAAGAGGGCAAGACTGAAGAATCATGTTGCATCTAGAAATTGTTTATATATTGTTGGATTGTTAAATTTAAAAAAATAGTAAAATATATAAGAATTATAGTGTACAAATACAGCACTATAAAAAATAAGCTTCCAAGAGAGGATGGAACCAACAGTCCTAAACAACTATTGCACCTATGCATTACAAGGACCAGCAATGCACAATAACCCAAATGTCTCAGTGGTCAATCTCATTCCTGGTTATAACCAGTAGCTCTCTAATAATACTTAAGTGCTTGTCACCAAGAGGGGAATGATGCTTGGTACTGGAAACCTAGCCAATCACTTTTGGTAATATGATCATAGATCTTGGAGGAGAATCTACTACCACAACTTTACTAAATCACCATCACTCCTATCTGATTTGTAAATTTTTACAGTCAAGAGATGAATGCAATTCTTATCCCTAAGCATAGAGATTTCTCTTATCCACAGACAGAGACCATTAGAAAAAACCACCTATCAAAATTCAGAGAAAAACTTATTATTTGATACTCTGCTCCATCTGTTCCATTTACAACACAAATTCTGCACCTACAGCTCATGAAATATCATGAAATAAAGGAGTAAAAGATTGTAAGAGCCAGAGGAGCATGATATCAGTTTTGAGATCATGTCTCTCTGAAGTATAATGGAAACTACATCTATAAATCCTCAACAACATGGCTGTCTAAACAAGGCTAGAGTAAGAATGATACAGTCAATGCTAACATAGAAGACATCTCATGGAGTTCCAATCATGGACAAGAACTCTAAGAAACTAAAGTATGGGAGTATGAGTAAACAATCTTCTCTAGGGAGGTATCCCACAAATGGTCATTCAATATCAAGTGGTCAGCTCTGAAGTCAGATACATACATACATGCATTCATATGTACATATATACATACATACACACATACAAAAATTAAAGGAAAAAGAGGCCATGAATTTGAGGGGTGGATACATGTGAAGTGCTAGATAGAGAAAAGGGAGAGGAGAAAGTAGTCTAATTGTATTTGAATTTCAAAAATAAAAATAATAAATAAGTTCAAGAGATCAAATGTAGGATAAAACCATAATGACAAAGTGTAAGTAGATAATTATGATCACTTTTTTATTTTACTGTTACTTGGAATTAATTTACAGATCACCTTCAACATTAAAAAATAATTTGTTTCAATGTAATTTATATGGATAACATTTATTTCAAGCGCTCTAATACAATACTCAGAGTAGTTCTGTCTAAACAATCTGTTCTCAAAGGAGTAACTGAGCATAAAAGGAAAGTATATGAACAAAGTAAGACTAGGGACTCTGGTGCAATAAATACATATATACATACATATATACATACATATATACATACATAAATGCATAAACACATAAGTAAATATTGTATGATAACCAAGCCCTAAGTTGGAGTCAACCTATTGCCTTGTTAGTAGGTAGACAAACATCACGCTCTTCTTTGTAGGTCATTTAACTCTGAGATAAAACTGGCAAGCTTACCTCAAAGATACAGGTGCAAAATTTTAATAATAAATACAGAAATGCATGTTTCTTGTCTTTGCATCAAAAGCAGATTGTAGATAGTTATAAACTTAAAAAAAAAAGAGTTGATCCAAATTCAACATGCAGTGAAGCTTATAAAATTCATGTGCTCCGTGTTCATTCACTTATCATAAATTTGTTTTTCCATTGTGTATACTTGACCAAAAGCTCATGAATTTTCAAGGCTGTGAGGCTCAAGTAAATAGTGAAGAGTAAATAAAGACATCCCTAATACAGGAAAGGTGATAAGATGGATTTGAACGCCAGCATTAAAAGATGTAGAAAATGCATTTTCTTCAAACATGAACTTCTCTCCATCCAACTCTGAGAAATTATGCACTACAACCAATAATGATGACGAACATTTTTTTTTATTTTATAGTGTGCATAATGGAAGGTAGTTTATTTATCCATGTTCATAGTAATAACACACTGTGAAATCTCAACATGAGACACAGATGATTTTTGAGAATAGAGTTTTCCAATAGACAAAACGGTACTTGGGATAATTTTGTCAGATATTAAAAATTAAATTTTTACTATGTTCTTGGTTTCCTGGTAATATACCTATTACAAAATTATTTATTAGATTATTGAGTCTCACTCAACTACTTGTTTATCCCATATCCAATCTATTACTACTGATATCAATAGTATGACTAGGACTAGGGAGGTGGTTCAGTTGGTTAAATGAATTGAATTCTGTGCAAGTATGAGAACCAAAATCCAAATCCCAAGCCACCATGAATGTGTATACACACTCATCTTCTTGAACAGATGCAGATGCATGTAAATTCATTCACATGCACGCACACACACACACACACACACACACACACAAACATACATGCATTCATCACATGCATAATCACACACACACGTCTATGTTAAGATGGTTGGGGTATAGGTAGAACATTGATAGACACAGAAGTGAAGGAAGAAGGTATGAGGCATACATGACACAATAAAAGGCTGGGAACGTGCAATGCACAGCTGATGTTATCCACAGTATGAGTTTCTTTTTTATTTTATTTGTTCATTTTGTGATACTGGCAAATGAATGTATGGCCTCCCTCCTACTAGGCAGATGTTTTATCACTGAACACTGCCTATAGCCAAGGCCCTCTTTTTATTTTTATTTTTTATTTCTAAGACAGTATCTCATTAAGTTACCCAGGTGTGGTGGTTTCAATGAAAATGGCTCCCATTTGGCCCATAGCGAGTGGCACTATTAACAGATGTAGCTTTGTTGGCACAAGTATGTCACTGGAGGTGGGTTTTGTGCGTGCAGAAGCTCAATCCATGCCCAGTGTCACTTTCTTTTCCTGCTGACTGCAATCCAACTGTGGAAGTCTGAGCTACCTCTCTAGTACCATGTCTGCCTGCATGCTGCCTTGCTTCTTGCCATCACAACAATGAGCTAAACCTCTGAACTGTAAGTCAGCCTCAACTAAATATTTTCCTTTAAAAGAGTTATAGTGGTCATAGTGTCACTTCACAGCAATAGAAGCCCTAACTAGGACACCAGGTTGGCCCGGCACTAGTGACCCTCTTGTCTCAACCTCCCAAGTAGCTAAGATTACAAGACTGTGCAAGAAGTCCCAGAGACGGTAATCTGTTGTGTTTTTTAATTATTTTTCACTTTATTGGTTAAGTAAATCATTTAGCTACAGCAATATCCAAACATCTGCATTTGTTAAAGACCATGAGGAAACAGATGGTATCCTCAAACAGTAATTAAGCAGTGATTAAGAAAAAGGTTTTTATACATAAGTGGGCAGGTTAAGTAAAAGGACATAGCCAGCACATTCAGGAAGCAGCAGCTACTCAAAGCTGTTATCAGTACTAGCTCCTAAATCAGCTATAGTTGAGCTCTGAACTCAACCAGTAGACAAAAGTCATGAGAACTTATGCAAACACACAGAACAAGGAACTTCTAGGAACAAAGTAGAGAGAGAAGAGGGGGAGTACATCAGGAAGTTAAGAATATGACACATAGTTCTGCTCCTTAGCACCTCCAGATCCATTTTCCTTTTGTGCATCTGCTGCAATGCACAGATGTTCTTCATCTTGTGATGTTTTGACTTCTAGGTTTTCAGCTTTATCACATGAAAGTGATACACCTTCAGTAGAAACACTATATAGATTTTAAATTTTATCTTTTCTCAGTATGGTGACATGTGGTAGCCAGCACAATCAGGAAACAGGAGCTACATGAAGTTTTTATCAGTCTTAGCACTGATCAGTCTCTGATGGACAGTAATCCAGCTAGCCATCCTAACTTTAGACCATAATAATCTGCAGCATAAAACTTCAGTGTCTGAAAGAATAACCTTAATGAGCACATTTGCAGCATAAAATATTCAGTTTATAATTACTCTATTGAGAAGTACACTTTTATGAGTTGAAAGCATCTAAAAATTTAGTTCTACTAAAAAATAAAAAGTACCATTACCAAGTCTCTCTTTATTGTAAAAAGGGAAATCATACCAATACCCCTCCCCCCCAAAAAAAAAACAAAAATGAATGAAATTCAAACAGCTAACAGAATTTGTTGATGATCATATTACCAAGAGTACATTGATGCTTCTGTTGTTTTGATTTCTTCCTTATGTGATTTTCAAACTCTAAAGTCCAAATCAAGATTGGAAATTTGGTTGTCATAGTTTCATGGCCAAGACTCAAACTCTCTGCTCACTTCAGTGGCATGAAGCACTGGAGCAGTTTCCTTACAGATGAGGGTTTCCTGAAGAAGATCCTAAGTGATAGGCACTGTGACTGTCAGATAAGAACTTGCCCATACTTCTCATGGTACCCATTTCTCTCAGAAGCCTCTCGAACCATAAACCTTAATTGGCAAAAGAGCTTCTTTGCAGATTAGACTAGATTTAGAAGAACTTAGATACTTCTTATGCTGGAACATTCTGCGAAGTGTGTTCTGTTCAGAGCGGTGACAGATTTCATAATGAGTGAAATATATTGTTTTCATCAAAAAGTGGTCTCAGATTTTTAAAGAACATGTTGTCAAGTGAGCCTGAAAGGCAACTTCTAATTTATGCTCACTTCTGTTTCTCTACTTAAGTCCACTCTCTGCTTGATTTTTTTCTTTCATTCTCCTCCTAAAAACAACAGCGAGAAGGAACAACAGCAAAACCCAAAAATCTCTTAAATCAATTTCATGCAAGATATCAGCAACTGATGTCACCAAGGCAGTTTCTGCAATAAAAGCCTATTCATTCATTCAAAGAAACTACTTCTTTTGCTCTACTAAACAGAGATGATCTATAAATTGAGCATGAAAAACTGTACTTCTTCAGGAAGTAGCTTTTAATACTGTTTTTATGTTCTGAATTACCATACCAGAGAATTTTGATAAAAGAGCTGTAGGAAATTATTTACAGAGTGAAACTTTTAGCAGAGGTATGATTCACATTCGATCTTTATACTAATTAGAACAATGTGATTGGCAGTGCTAAGATTTCGTGATATCTAATTTATATGTGGAAGCTTATATATAAATGGCTGGATATGCAGTGAGGAGAGGTAGGGGTTACAGTGTGAAAATACACTTCACTAATTTGAATATTTATCTTATTGGAGGACTCCATGGAGACTCCAAGCCTAACTCAACATATGGTCTGTAAAATTAAAATTAAATTATTTGTATAAATTTGACACAATAGGAGTTATGCTGAAATGAAGGATACAAGCATATGGTGGGTTTATCACTAATTGAAAGTCTTATACTATGGGAAATAAAAAGAAGTGAGGCTTGGTAGTTTTCCTTTAATTTTCATAACTATATATAACTGAGCACATTACTGATGTTCATAATTGGTTGTTATTCTAAGGCGTGGGTGAAATGATTTTTTTAAGTAAAGCAGCTGAAGGAAATAATATGATTTCTACTTTTAAAAATAAAATGTTTATATATATATATATATATACATATACATATAAATGTGTAAACACACACATATATATACATAAATATGAGTGTGTGTATGTATGTATGTATGTATGTATATATATATATATATATATATATATATATATATATATATATACTTTCTATACCCCCACATTACTGCCTATCAAATGAATATATATTATTTTAATTTTTCTCTATGGACATGTTATGGTTTAAATTGTCCATTACTATCTTCTCCAGTGACTGCACTAAACTTTCACTTGATAATTTCATTCAATACGATCTCAAAGAACACTACTGTTTTTTTGAAAAAACAATTAATTTTTCTTGCGCAGGAAATTGTATTATTCTTTTCTTCTCCTAATTGTGAACACAGCATGTTACCTGGTTCCTTACAATTCTAAGTGGTTGATGAATGCATTCAATGTCCAATGGAAGATGAAAGAAACCCATGGACTTTTGTTTTAAGTGGTATGCTCTTCATTTCACCTGATAAGAACAGACACCACATTAGAAGAGCATTTAAATACTGGAGGTAGCTTCCCTTCCACAGTGGAACTCTGACATAAGACAGTGGAGTTCCTTTTAAAACAGTTCTGCTTTTGAGGTCCATCCTGTTAGGGCTTTTCAGTAATAGTAGATTACTCTTTTATACGTAATTCACAAACCTCTTCAAGTATTAACATACAATTATCCTCAAGCATTTTTCACATGTTCTAGTGAGCACTGTATTTCTCAGTGTTAAATCTAAATTATCAGTTCCTCTCTTCCTCTTTACATGCGATTTTATCACTTCTACAAAAATGACTTCAATATATTTACTAACGATTATACATACTTAATAGTTTATGTTCTGGAAGTAAGAATTACAAAATGGGTTTCATTGGTGCTGAAAATTAAGATCCTATGCCTTCTGAAGATACAGGAGAATCTTTCTCTGATTTTTCCTACTTCAAGGATTTGGATCTGTCCACAGTCCATGGATCATGACACCCTTTATAATCTTCAAAGGAAGACTCACAGCATATCTGCGACCTACCTGAATAATATTTCCTGACTCTCGTCTCTATAAGCCTCCTCATTTGTAGCCACCATACTATAACCATAATTTATCTCACACACTACATTATCAATCTATTGTGATTCTTCAATTCTCCACATCTGGAATGTACCTTTTATAATTGTTTTCAATCTTTAAATTTTATTTATTTTTATTTTTAAAATTTTTCTACTTTTGCACAAGACACCCCAACACTTCTCCATTCTCCCCCCTCTTCCCATTTCAGTCCATATACTCTCAGTCAGATCTACCCTGCCTCAGCCTCCGCCTCCGCCTCACTCTCCTCCCCAGCTAGCCCCATTTCTTCCCAGAACAGAGCAGATCTCCCAGTGTTACTGCTTCAACAGGGCATAACATGATGGAACAGAGCCGGACAGTGTTCCCTACATCAAGGTGAACTAGGTAACCCAGCAAGAGGAAAGAGGTTCCTAGGTCAGTTAAAAAAGGTCACAGACTCCCCGACACCAGCCTGTAGGAGTTTTGGAAAAACATTATTCTGTGTCTGTAGCTTCAGTCTCTATGAGTCCCTAAGAATGTTGGTCAGTTGACTCTGGAGTTTGTCGTCCTGGTGTTCTCCTGGTGTATTTGAACCCTCCTGAGAGACTATTCAACAAGAATGGAAGCACTGGGGAGACAGGGATCTCACTTGTTAAGGGGAGATAGGA
Source organism: Cricetomys ansorgei (assembly GCA_026225945.1). Taxonomy (NCBI): domain Eukaryota; kingdom Metazoa; phylum Chordata; class Mammalia; order Rodentia; family Nesomyidae; genus Cricetomys; species Cricetomys ansorgei. The sequence continues at coordinate 36,331 of JAMJFZ010002311.1, forward strand.
CAGATGGTGCAGGTAAACTGGGGAAGGGTGGGAATGGTAGCAGAGGGACCTGGAGGTGGGCAGTGGAAGAATATATATGGAGAAACTATTGGATTTGGAGGACATTGTGGGGGTGGGGAGGGATAAAGAGAACTATAGTAATGGAAATTCACTGGAATCTAGGATGGAAACCCTGGAGAGGACTTCTGGGGATGGGAAGCCTGAACAGGCCATCTCCAGTAACCAGGCAAGGCTTCCAGTAGGGGGACTGGGACACCATTCCAGCCACAAAACCTTTGACCTACAACCTAACCTCTCTACGGCACCCACCAGGACAATGGAAAGGCAGAACCCCATCCCAAGGGAAGGAATCCATGCCTAACACTTCAGGGCAGACCAGGAACTAGAGACTGGATAGCAAGGGGATAATTTCTAATGTTCTAATGATGTCCTGCTCTGCTCATGGATGGGTGCCTAGCCCATTCTTCATCAAAGAAGCTATCTCTGGCTGATAGGAGCTGATGCAGAGTCCCAGGGCCAAACAGTGCAGAGGGGAAAGAGTGCAGGGACTTTTTATCTTTCATGTGGAATACATCCAGAGTTTTTAAATAAGTGGTGGATATATTGGTGGGAAACTTTATGCAATCTTCTCTATACCTTGCACTAATTCTTAACCTCTAAAATCTAGTTTAACCTCGTTTCTGGTCACTAGGTGCCATTGAGATTTTCCTGTTTAAAGGTATCTGGAAGATGATTCCTTTGTCCCTGTATAATGAAGCTCCAAACTTTTATCTGTACAAATCTGTACTATCTGTATCTAGCTACATGTTAAGAATAGAGTAATTATAACTCAAAAACATGCTACATGTTAATTCTCCATGTCCTTCCACATTTTACATGCTGATTCTCAAATATGGAACCATAGATTTTAAGATGAATGATACAGGTCTTTTATAAATTAAACAAAATTGGAATACTAGGGGCATTGGACTTGTAAGCCAAGAAGGAAAATGTATCTTTATTTCTGTTAGGAAAGACTGAAATATTTTAAGGTCCTTTGTGTCTTGCACTCTTTATTTTAGCTTTATCCATACTCTTTCCTTCTGTTACTTTAGGAAACATTCCTGTCTCACTGTGTCAAATCATAGATGTAGATTATTTCCATCACCTTCCCATACGATATAGCTATTAAGCAATATCTAGTCTCTATGGGCGTTTTAGTACCTATCTATACTTGTGTCCCTCAGGAGGTTGAGAGAGTAAAATTACAAGTTTAAAGCCAACCTGTGTCAAATAGTGAGGACATAATTCTTAAAGATAATTGACTCAATATATTTTTCTTGGAATTCTGGGATTCTAAGAGGTCTTCTTTCTCTGGTAGTTTCTTTGGGTTCTCTATTGTCATACACGGAGTATATGCAGTGACTTCCCAGAAGTGCTTATGCTAGATTGATGCTAACTCTATCTCTTGGCTCATTGCCATGGTTCCTCAGTGGTGTTTCTGGTAGAAGATGTCAACTGTCTTTCAGATTTTATTTTAAGCTTCTATTTTTATTTAAGCACTACAAATTCTGGGGTGCATGTTTGGGCATATTTTACTATTTATATCACTGAAACGAATTATTTCCTGCTTGCATAGGAGGAAGAAAGCTGAATATCTCTATTCATGTTGCTGTTAAACTGGAAAAAATTTGACACCCTGAAGTTCTTTTCAGTATATGACATATTTCTATCACCCCCATACAAATGTTCACAAGCCAAAGAATGTGAGGAGGATCCCTACAATTTAAAAATGTATTTCTGCAATCCTCTCTTCTTATGTAGAATTTTCAGATACCTTTAAATCATGAGTATAAACTGGATGGAACTTAACCACTCGATAAGATCAGAAGCCATTTGGAATGTCCAGGGCATGCAAGTACTCAAAATTACAAATAAACAAGCTTATGAGTGTTTGTTTTAGAAGCAATTCAAATGGGCAAACTGTAAAAGAAAGAAAACCATGAAACATATAGTATAAAGGAGATTCAATACACATTAAAAATCATTAATAGTATAAAATAAGGTAAAGTAGTCATATAATTCACATTTACATTTTAAAAATATTACAATAATTATCATACTTTATTGTAAGTGGAATGAAATCATTTCTATTGAAATGTTGATTTTCCTCATTCATGCCTGACCTCAAAGCTATAGAAAAACGTGACTTGTAAGTTGAATTTTTATAACTTATTCTGAATGATACTTGAGACTCTAAAGTGTATTACACACAGAGACAAAGACTGTCAGAGAAAGTAAATAAGGCACACATTTTTGGTTGAAGGAAAATTAAATTTATAATATATTCTGATATTTCTGTTATAAAAATAACTCAATCTAATTGTCCAAAAGGCCCTATATATGTAGCAATAAGCCCCAAATTCATTATTTTCTTACAGCAAAGATTAAGGGATTTTGAGTGCACATGTAAGAGTTGTTCCAGTGTCCAGGACACGGGCATTACATATGAGAAGCCTTTTTTGTGTTGGGTGCTGTGTCTCCATCTGTCAGAACCCTGTTTGTTTCAACAGGGGATGTGGCACTGTTACACACTTAATTTAACAACAACCCTTGATCAGCGTTCTCTGAATAATAGCAAGATAGCTTTTGGTCATTTCACAAGACACCTCAGTAGGATTTCTGTTCTAGGGTGTTTTCTTTTGGAAACTGTTTAAACACATTTTATTTTAGTAATAATAATGCCAAGAAGAAAAATTAAATCATACATTATAATGATCTTCAGGAGAAAGTTTTTATATATTCATATGTATGTGTGTGTGTGTGTGTGTGTGTGTGTGTGTGTGTGTGTAGTATATTATGTGTGTATGTGTGCTGTATAATTAAGTACATATGATGTCTGTTTTCATGAGTGTGAATGACTGGGGGAGCAGAGTTTGGACGTGCAGGTGTATAAACATACATGTAGACAACTGAAGGTGCCATCAGTAGTTTTCTACCATTACTCTTTACTTTATTCATCGAAGCAGGGTCTATCAATTGAGCTCAGAGCTCAAACCTTTGGCCCATCTGACTAAGTAGTTTCTTCCAGGAATTCGCTATCACTGTTTCCTGAGTGATAGAATTATAGGTTGACTACCACATCCACAAGCCTATTTTGAAGTCCTGGTGATATGGATTCTAGGGCAAGCACTTTAATCACTAAGATGTCTCCCTGAGATAGCATCTGGAGTAGCCAAATATAGCATGAATAGGTAAGAAAGCTAAATGCTTTTATGATGCTACACAACTTACATTCAGTAGAATTTCCAGTTCATGATAATGTACCTCCTAAGCACAGCTTCCAAATCTAACAATGCCTTGAACACTTTATGAAATAAAAAAAGACATATTTCTTTGGTCTGGGTATAAATGTCAAAGATAAATATATATGCAAAGATGGCAGAAATATGACAAACTCTAGATAAATATCATCCAGGGGTCAATGGAAAAGGGAAACCAGTTCATAGATATTTAGTTTTGGGAATGTAGGGGTACAAAAATTCAAAGGATTTATAATAGGAAGATTCTTCCGTTTTAGTTTTACTGTCAAACTGATACTAATTGGTGTAACCATATAGAAGCTGTAGCATGGATTCTTCAGTCCAATTACCAAGGCGTGTATATGGAGTGAGACCACTACTACTTGTATCAAATAGACTACACTATCTCATATTTTTTCTGTTACAATTCCCTCTTGTGTACTATGTGGGTGATGTTAGTATATTTACAGAGTGTTTATATGTATTTAAACATTAATAAGCACAAAATATAACAGTACACACTTTTTTTAAGAACAAGTAAACCTTAGCAAGCATAAGAGTAATGGATGTAGCTCTCAAGTAACACATTACATAGGCTATATTTTTAATACTTTTAATACCATTGAAATGGTTCTGGGATATGCATTTCAAGTATTATCTTTTGGCCAGTTTTATCTATGTTTGCATATTAATGTGAAGCTTTTATACATAATTTTAAAAGTCAGTGACTACTTAACAAAGTTTTATTAATTGTGTACTGCTTTGAGATCTCAGTATCAGAATTTCAATCACCAGTATAAATATGAGCATGCATTCTACCCTTTTATGGGACATTAAATTTTTTTAATTTAAAGTTAACAGTTTTCAATTAATTTAGCTTCAATATTTTTGTGAAGCTTTAATCTACTTAGAATTAAAATATTCACTCTATATATATCTGTTACAAATTCCAAGAAACATAAAATTTCAGAGCAACATATAATATGTATTTTATGGGTTTTATTGTTTAATTATATTGTTCTATATAACTTAAAATAAATGAAATCAATATGAATAAAGTGATTTTATAACTTCACAATCATGAAACCATGCACACTTCATTTTTTTCTACATTTTATATATCATATAAAGTTTTGTTTATTTAGAAAAATTACAGTGAGTTTAATCATGATCTTCAATAAATTGAAGATATTTGTAGAGCTCCTGTTAGTAAATCGAATGCAATGCTGTTTGCTATTAATGGTGTCCTAGTAAATACTGGTCACTGATGTCAATGTTAATTTTTGTCTTTACTATATACAACTAAGTTCACTGAAGTATCATCAGTCATGTTTATCTGGGATATTTCTTTGGTTGATGAACTGAATAGTCTTACCTTGATTTCATTTCATAAGTCTTTTTTATTTTGCATATTTGATCAGAAAATAATGGGTTTAAACCTATCATTTTCACACATTTATGCCATATGCTTTGATCTCACTGCACATCACACTCTCTACTGTCCAGTGTATTCCTTTCTTCTGGTCTACTTCCCATATATATATCTTCTTTGTACATGTCTGTTTTAGGATAGTTTAGTTTCCTAACATCAGAATAAAACAAAAATAGAGATATACACATATTCCTTATTGCTTGTTGTTTTTTTCTGCCAGAGAGGATGACAGGATTTACTGTTTTAATTTACATGAGTATATATTTGTGTGTGTGTGTGTGTGTGTGTGAATGTGTGTGTGTGTGTGTAATAATAATTAAAGTAAAAAGAAACAGAGGTCCTGGATTTGAGAATAAGCAGGGATGGGGGCACTGGAAGGGTTAGAGGAAGGGGTAAAATATTGTAAATATAGTTTAATTAAATTAAAATAACGTAATACCTGAAATAATTTAACAATCTTAAGATGACAGTATCATTCAAGTTGAACTATAGATTTCAAAAAATTACTATCCATAGTTTCAAGTTTTATTTTTATTTATTAAATTCTATTGAAAATAGATTTTTATATACTATATAGTCTAATTGCATTTTCCCTTCCTGAAGCTCCTCCCAACTCATTCTTAGTTCCACACCAAGCCAAATATATACCCCTTCTTTCTCTAATTGGAAAACAAATAAGCACCTAAATAATAATTAATAACAATAAATAATAATATTCAAAGCAAACAAACCAGAATAGGACAAAACATAAATAAAGGGATCTCAGTATATAACTGCATTTGGCTTCAGTTTCATCCTACTCATTCTGCCTACCAAATACTGGGACTACTTGCATGCACCTATGTGTCTGCCCCATTTGGATAGATTTTGTCCACAAATACTAAGGCAAATAATAATTTCATATACTTCACAAAATAATGTAGTGTTGATTAGTGGGAAATCTTATATATATGGCGATTATGATGTGCTTAGTGGTGACACAATATGTAAATATTATGCATTAATCTCTACACTTCTAAGAATTACTTTGTATAGTAAAATAACAAGTATCACTACATATGACAGCCATAAGAATTTGTGAAAGCTAAGGAATGGTAATTCCTTAGATCACAGAAGGAGATTCAGGCTGAACTAATATATCCAGATATCAGGTCCCCAGACCTATGATATAATAAGTTCACTTTCTGATAGTATATTTTCTATGAAAATTACTTATAACAGTCATAAAATAACAGCAATATTGATACAACTAAAGAATACAATATTAAGGACAATGAGTCAAAGGTATTTACAGATTTTTTTCAATTTTCTGAAATCAAGAAACTCAGTTAAGTCTAACTCCATGTAAAGACACAACTGACCTTATGTTTAAAGGTAAAAGGGAAACTCTTACTTCACACTAAGATGCCACGAAGACTGCTGTATTTTTCTTTGTCACTTCTATATAAAGTGTCATATATATATATGTCATATATATATATATACACATATGTGTGTGTGTTTATGTATGTGTGTGTATACATATATACACATATATGTATACACTCATGTGTATGTGTTTTTGCATTTGTGTGTGTGTATTTCTGGATAGCTTTGTAAATCATATCTCAAAAGACTTCAAACTATTGGAGTCATAAAATTAATTGTTTACTCCCAACCGCACTGAAAAAGTTGGGATTAAAAGAATGAGTCCATAAAATTCTCAACTGAAGCCATGAATACATTTTCTGAAAGCTTCTATACTTTCTCTGAAACTTACCTCATTTTTTATAGATTTTAGACTGAGGCCTGAGAAAGAAACTGATTTCTCCTATAAGTGAATTGATCACAGAACGAAGTGAGCTCTCAAATAATTCCACACAAAATCTCTTGTTAAAGTTGAGTGCATTGACTGGGAAGCAATGAGAAACTGAAAATCATTCATGGAACACATGAGGAAGGAGATATCAGTCACTGAAACTCTACTCAATCTCCTTCAACAGTCATTACAGCCTTCTAGGACTTATAACCGTCAGGGTTATCCTGTTCTGCCTGAATAAATTGTGGCAATTTTGCTTGAAGTAGTCAGCTTTCAAGACAGCAATTTTTCTTCTTAACACCAAAGTAAAATGTGAAGTCTACAAGGAGATATACTACAAGCTAAAAGACCTACATGGTAGTTTTTTCCAGTTTAAATAATCTGAAATATGGGCGATATGTGTAGATGACTGAAAACTAAATATAAGGGTAGTGTGGAAATGAATGTAAAATTGGGTGAGGCTGAGTTTGTTGATATAGGATAAAAAATCATAGATTCTGGACTGACATTTTCTGATTAAAGTAAAAGAATAAACTTCAACACTCTCATTTAATTGATCAATTTGCAGACTATAAATGACTCCCAGTAAATAAAATTTCAATATAAGAAATTACTTAATATATTGTACAGAAAGAAACAATTGGATCCCAGAAGATCTACCTCAAATAGAAGTTTGTAAACCATTACTCTAAATGTTTTTTTTTTTTTTTGTCTTTTTTAAAAGGGAGTATATGGCTGTTTTCTGTAATTTGGGTCTTGGCTCTTAAAGGCTGTAGCTGTTTCTAAGCTCTGTATCTAAAAGCTTTGAAGCTTTTGTAACTTTCACTGTTTTCACTAGTAACTGGACTCTTAATGGAACTCCACCATTTCTGATTCCATTTCTCCCAGCAGTTACTGAGAAATACCTTAACTTGTAACATTTTTTAAACTCCTGTTAGCTTCAAAGGGTTAAGAAGGAAAGGAAAGAAAGGAGAAACCTTCAAAGCCCCTCTGTCTGTGTTTCTTTGGATCTGAGACTTCCTAACAACTGTCTGCCTCCTATTTTATTCTCTTATCTGTCTTTATCTGAACCCTGTTTCAGCCTGCTTTCCCTATCATCAGCATTTGGAGCTCACCTTTTCCCTGTCACCACCCAACAGACTTTGGTGCTCACTCTTCCCTGATGCCACCCAACCTTTGGCTCACTCTTCCCCTTTCATTACCACAACTGTCTTTCCCAATGGACACACTCTCTTAGAAACTTCCCTCCAAGCTGTTCCCAGAAGTCCAAGCTGCATGTAAGGGAGGCTTCACAATATAAACGCCTCCTTTGGCAAAGCTTTCCCTTACAGTCCACCCAATGAAAAGGTGTAATATCCATTATAAGAAATAACAAAGAAGTTCCAGAGTCTGTCTCACAGACCAAGAATTGACAGGGGCTAGTTGGTAATAGTTTCTCCCACAGCAAAAAAGACATAGGTACTTATAAGTTACACTTCATCTGAGTAATAGAAAATTTTAGTATGAGAATAGACTTCTCACTGATATCAAGGAGTTATGCTGCTTTAGTCAATTCCAAGACCAAATGCATGTTTAGATTCACAGTTTAAAAGAAGACCATGCCAGATCCCTTTAAGAAAGAATCCAGCTACTCTCCAAAATAATGTACGCTATTGATGGCCATCCCTTCTCTATGGTTAATACCAATATAACTATGACTTGATGAAAGGAATTATTTAGACTGTCACAGATTTTTGGACATTGACTGTCAAATTATACTCATTCATAATGCCAGTGTGCTCATCACTAAATATAAAGTCTTATTGAGGTCAATGGAAAATGGAGTTTAAGTTCAGATCCACATCACAGGGGATAGGTGTGTACCTGAACCAAACATCTGATTTCCCTGATGTCTAAAATGTATAAAAGGAAGAGTCAAGTTCATCAGCTATTGGGATCCACACACTGGGTCCTATACCTGTGCAATGAAAGCACAGAAGTAGGATGGCCTATCTGGACATCACTAGAATTTCTGTATCTGTGGGAAAAATGGCAAATAAAAGTCATGCTGCATTTCGCTTACATCTGAGAGGTTAGGGTCACCACTATAGGAACATAAAAACAAAAAGAATCAATGAAAAAAAGATTTTTTGAGAAAAAATTGAGAAAATTAATATGATTTATATACCCTTATTGAAATGGGCTAAAAGCCAGAAAGGGACTACCTAAATCAGGAAAATTAGAGATGAAAAGCTGAACTGAATAGCAGATACAAAGAAAAACAAGAGATTCGTAAGGACATATTTTAAAACCTTTACCCCACCAAATTGAATAAAATCTAACAGAAATAGATAATATTCTCAATAGGCATCACTTACCAAAGTTAAATCAAGATCAGATAATTCATTTAAACAGACCTATAATCCCTAGTGAAATAGAAACAGTCATTAAAATGTATCAACCCCTTCCCCCCAAAAAAAAGAACCAGAGGGCTAGATGGCCTCAGAAGAGAATTCTAATAGACTTTCAAAGAATAGTTATTTCAATATTCCTCAAATAATTTCACAAAATAGAAGCAGAAGGAATTTTACTTAGTTCTTTTTTGTGAAGCCACAGTTACTGTGATACGCAAGCCATATTATTGACCAACAAAGAAACAGATTGCAAAACATTTTGCATTATGAATTTAGAAGAGACCATTTTCAATAAAATACTTGCAAATTGAATCCAAAAGCACAGCAAAAATAATACCTACCACCATGATCTAGTAGGCTTGATTCCAGAGATTCAGGGACTGTTCAGCATATGTAAATAGAAAAATTTCATCTGCCATATAAACAAAAAGGAAGACAAAAACCACATGATTTTCTTGCAGAAGAGACCTTTGATAAAATTTAATACCCCTTTCATGATAAAAGTCTTGGAGAGATTAGGGAATCAAAGGGACAGACCTCAAGATAATAAAGGAAATTTGAAGCAAGCCCATAGCCAACCAACCCATTTAATTTACCAAATTAAATGGGGAGACAAAGCACATCCACTCAAATAAGGAATATGACAATGTTGTCCACTATCTCCATATCTATTCAATATATTGCTTGAAGTTTTAGCTAGAACAGTAAGACAACTCAAGGAGATCATGGAAATATGAATTGTAAAGTAAAAAACAAAGTACCTTTCTTTTCATATGAAGTGATAGTACCCATAAGTAAACCTTTAAAATTCTACCAGATAAATGTTTTCAGCAATGTTATTGTAAACAAAATTAATTTACAAAAAACTTTAGCCCCCTTTTATACAAATGACAAATTGACACAGAAAGGAACTAGGGAGTCAACACCATTCACAATAGCATCAAATAATCCCAAATATCTTGGGATAACTCTACCCAAGAAAATGAAAGGATTGTATGATAAATATAAATAAATTAAGTCACTGAAGAAAGAAATCAAAGATCTCAGGAGAAGCAAAGATCTCCTATTTTCATGTATCAATAGGATTAACATAGTAAAAATGGCCATCTTAACAAAAGCAATCTACAGACTCAATAACATCCCATCAAATCCCAAACAATTTTTCACAGGTCTTGAGAGAACAATTCTTGCCTCCATATGGAAATGCAAAAAACCCAGAATAGCTAAAACAGTCTTAAACAATAAAAGAACTCCTGTATGTATAATCATCCTTGATTTCAAGTTGTACTCCAGAGCTATAATTATAAGGACAACATGGACCTGACCAAAACCAGGCACAATTATCAATGAAATTGAATTGAAGTCCAAGTAATAAATACAGAAACCTATGGACACCTGAATTTTAAGAAAGAAGCCAGAAATACAACCTGGAAAAAAAGAGTGCCTTCAACAAAGGATACTCTTCAAACTAAAAAGATGAACAGAAAGGAATTCAAATAGATTCATACTTATCACCTTGCACAAAACTCAATTCCAAATGGATCAAAGAGCTTTACATAAATGTGGACACACTAAAACTATTAGAAGAGGAGGTAAAGAATACCCTTTAACTCATTGGCACAGCAAAAGACTTTCTGTAGAGAACACCATTAACACAGACACTAAGAAACACAAATGATAAATGGGACTTCATGAAACCAAATGTTTCTGAGAAAAATAAATAAATAAAAAGGACAGCAAAGAGCACTGTCAGTTGGACAAGGTAATAGCCAACAAAATAAGAAAAGATTTGTACCAAGTAAATATTTAATACAGTGTCCAAAATATATAACGAACTCATAACAATAGATAACAAGAAAACAAACAGCTCAATTAAAAAACAAGGTACAGATCTAAATAAATATTTCTCAATAGAGGAAATCAATGGCTAAGAAACACTTTAAGAAATGTTAAATATCTTTAGTCATCAGGGAAATGCAAATCAAAATTTATTTGAGATTCTTAACTCTCACCTATCAGAATTCCTAAGACCAATTAAAGATATGATAGCTCATGGTGGAAAGGATGTCAAGTCAAGGGAATACTCACCCATTGCTGGTGGAATGGCAGACTTTCACAGTTATTATGGAAATCAGTGTGGCAGTTCCTCAGTAAGAGGGAACTGATATACCTTAAAATATGGCTATACTCTTCTTGGGAATATAATTAAATAATACGTTACCTTACCTCAGAGATCCTTATTCAAACACATTTACTGTTGCTCTTTTCATAATTAACAGAAATTCGAAACAACCAAGGTGTCCATTAACAGATGAATGAATAAGAAAATGTGGTTTATTCACAAAATGAAGTACAACTTGACAAATAAATGAAATGAAATTCACATGTAAAAGGATGGAACTAGTAAAAATAATTATGAGTGAGTTATCTCATATTAAGAAAGACAAATGTGATATGCAATCACTTATATTCAGATATTAGCTTTTTAGTCAATGCAAACTAAACTACAATCCGTAGATCTACAGAGGTTAGGTATACAGTAATGTATTAGGAGAATCAGGAATATCTCCTCACTAAAGGAAAATAGAATAGAAAATTATGGATAGATGATGGATTGGAATGGAGGAAATAATGGTAAGGATGAGGGGAAATTGAATGAGATGGGGAATAAGAAAATAGATAGCTAAAATTAAGGGCCATTTGAGGGTAGTATGGAAACCTGAATAGAGTGTGGACGCCCGCGTCGCCTGCAAGGAAGACACCGCACACAGGATTCTTCTGGTTCACGCTTTATTGAGGACAGCCGTTCAATTAAGTGTTGAGAGCGAAGACCCTGATTGCAAAAAGCACCCTGCTTATATAGAGCATAGGGCTATGTGACCGTCAATGATTGGATACTCGTCCAGACCCTCATTAGCATGGAGGGAGGCGGCAAGGACTGCTCACCTGCGCCTGCGCTGTAACTTGTTTACTCCAAATGCAAGCAATTACTCCAAATGCGAGCAAGAAGAACCTGGAAGCAGGAAACCGGCGCCATCTTGTAATGGCATTTCAACTCGGCTCCCAACATTTCCCCCTTTTATATTAAATTAAAGACAAAGGAACATGCTAAGTCACCGATCAACCCCCTCCATCTACGGAGGTGAGGATCAAGGAAGTTAAGCATGTCCTAAATACCCAGGTTACCTTATCTCGTGCAATGAGGAGAACCTCTGAGATGTGCAAAGGCTAACCTTGGGTCGAATAAGGGATGTGCCTATTCTTGGTGCAATGGAAGCAAGTCCTCAAGGTGCAAAGGCCACATGCCCTAAATTGTCTAAAAGGGAGACATGTGGTGGAGATGAACTTCTGTCGCATTGGTTCTGACAACATACAGCTCAACAATCAAAAGGAGGGTTGGATATTACATACCAACCATCGACCTAATGATAGCCTATTGTTTAAGTGTTGCTAACCAGGCTGCAGGGGAATGTCCCACATCAAGGGCAGCAAATGCTTGAATAATCATCGCTGTCTCTGTCTATACATTTTACAAAGGCACCAAAAGCATACAAATACAGAAGCAATCATCACAAAATATATGTGCCATTAGCATAATCCTCATCGCTATCGCCTCCTATCCAATCATCTTCATTTACCCAAACTGCACCAGAGTTGGAAAGTTGTATGCAACCAGTTTCATCAACCAAAGTAAAACAGAGTGTTCCATTTAGGGGGAGTGTACGATTTTCCCCTATACCACTATTTTGAGAGTCATAAAGCAAATAGGCAAGATCAAGACTAGAGTTCGTAGCAAAGAAGCGTGGGAAAACTTGAGCATCATGCAGAGGTATAAGCAGGACCATTGTCCGTTTTTAAGAGTCTGGGTTTACCCCAGGCTGCCCAAGCTTCAAGACAATGAGTGATTACATGAGCGACCTTTTCTCCAGCTAAGGGAGTGGCATGAATTATGCCTGAACACATATCCACAGAAACATGTACATATTTAAGTTTTCCAAGAGAATTAACATGAGTCACATCCATTTGCCAGACATGAAGGGGTCTAAGACCACATGGATTTACACCAAAAGATGGTGTGGTCCTAAACTCAGCACAATTTGGACATTGTAAGACAATGTCTCTAGCCTCAGCACGAGAGATCTTAAATTTTAATCTTAAAGTTTGTGCTGGGACATGATATAGTTTATGAAATTCAGTGGCTGCATCAGATATACTACATAACCACAGTATCTGTTTTGTAGCCATATCTGCAATAGAATTAGCCTTAACCAGAGGTCCTGGTAACAGAGAGTGAGCCCGTATGTGTTGTATGAAGAATGGGTGATGTCTATTTCTAATATTATGTTGAATGTCTCTGAAGATATGTGCCACAGTGCTTTTGTCATTAATTGGGCCGATAACTTCAAGTTGTCTCACAGCATTAACTACATAATGAGAATCTGAAATTATATTAATGGGATTTTGAAATTGTTTGAGCACTAGGGCGACTACTTTTTTTTTTTTTTCCTGGTTCACGCTTTATTGAGGACAGCAGTTCTTTTTTCTCTTTTTCTACCCTTTTTATATCTTTTTTAGGCCTCTTCCTCTTTTCTGTCTCTGACATGCTGTCTTGATGTTTTGCTAATGTTCGCTGTCCTTCTTTTACCCTTTCTTGACATCGCTTATCTTCTAAGCAAGCTTTAACCATACGCCATAGTGGCCATGTGCCGGCGCGGAGACCTCCCTTTTCCTTTTCCCTTTGCAAATCTCCTCCTAGTTTACCCCAAGAAGGGATTGTAAGAGACCTGGTGGTTCCTGGGTGATGACAATTTAGACAAAGGCAACAAACAAGAACAACAATAACCATACAAGCAAAAATGACCGTGCCTAGTGCAGGGTCAATCTCATAAAACAGCATACCTCTCAGAAAGAGTCTGGATCCACTTTCGTCCCGCGCTCCAGTTCTGAATCCTCCTGAAAACAGGGGTCTTCGCCGGTGCTCAGCTGATGGTCAGGTTCCCGGGTTTCGGCACCAAATGTGGACGCCCGTGTCGCCTGCAAGGAAGAAGCCACACACAGGATTCTTCTGGTTCACGCTTTATTGAGGACAGCCGTTCAATTAAGTGTTGAGAGCGAAGACCCTGATTGCAAAAAGCACCCTGCTTATATAGAGCATAGGACTATGTGACTGTCAATGATTGGATACTCGTCCAGACCCTCATTAGCATGGAGGGAGGCGGCAAGGACTGCTCACCTGCGCCTGCGCTGTAACTTGTTTACTCCAAATGCAAGCAATTACTCCAAATGCGAGCAAGAAGAACCTGGAAGCAGGAAACCGGCGCCATCTTGTAATGGCATTTCAACTCGGCTCCCAACAATAGAGTAGCTTTCTGAAATATATGGATATATAAGGAAAATGTAAATGAAATTGCCAAACTTTTGGGGAGCATAACCCCAACTAGCCATCTATTGTCACCAAATGAAGCTTCCAATACCAGAACTGATTATATCTAATTGAGGTTTTGGTCAAAGGCGGTCCTCATCAGACAATCCAGGTTGTTTCTAAGGCTATAGGTTGTTCTCCACAAATAAGGATCTGTTGTTGCAGACAACACTTACACATCTCATTGAACATGGAGAAGCAGATATAGAGCCTTCTTGTACCAAGGTGCTGAAGTCTTTGGTACAAGGAGGTACTCTGCAGTCTGCCAAAGAACAAACATTCAAAGAAACCTAGGTATAAACCCTTTGATCTACAATGGTGTCCCACATTAAAGGATATGCTATAATAATAGTAACACAAAGCTAGTAGGAGTATCCAACCAATATCTGATTTGACTGAAGGCCCAATACAGGAAATGGAACCCATAACCAACATTGCTTAGATGATTAAGAACTTGAGACCAGGCATCCCAGAGACCTAGGACAGAACTAAATACCACAGTTCTTACAAAAATGTAGAAATAAAATAATTCCTAAATACCTTCTCCTATACTTGTCAATCAGGTCCTCGCTTAGACACTGTTAGAGAACCTTCCTTTTGCAGCAGATGGTAACAAATACAGAGACCCACCATGGGACAGTATGCAGAGAGTGACAGACATGAACACTCAGAGAGTGAACATTCAGTCCTAAAGGGAATATCTCAATGAAATCCCTCCCCTGTGGTCTAAGGGAATCCTGCAGAAGAAAATGAGGAAAGAGCATAAGAGCCACAGGAATGGACCGAGAACACCAAGAAAATGAGGCCCTCTAGATTTACATAATTAAAGCATTTGTGAACTTACAGAGACAGTGGCAACATACTCAAGGACTGCACAGAACTGAGCTAGATGGGGTCCCAGAGCTGAAAGGAAAAGTAGACACATGCCCCCATCCCTCCTAACCCAGAAGCAATCTCCAATGGATAACCACTTGCATATGAAAATTTAATTTCTTCCAAGGGAGTCTCACCAGGTAATCTAACTACGCTTAAGGCTGGGCGGCCAACAGAAAATGAGCTCAACAACATTTTAGAGGTTTTTTGGTATCATATCAGGCCTCATATCAGGGATTTCCCTTCATTACATAAAAAAAATGATCTTATTATTTTTTTCTTCTCTCTTTTTACTCTACATGTCCTTTGTGTATATATCACGGCTTTCAGTTTTATCTTTTTATGGATTCCTGAGTGTGGGAACATTTGGATGTCTGTTTCTTGTGTCTTCTTTTGGGCTTTTTTACTTCTGTTTATTGTGTTCAATTCTGATATGTTTGTTCTTGTATTGTTTTATTTTATTTTATTTTATCAATATATAATAGAATCCTGTTTGTTTTCTAATGTGAGACTGAAAAGGGGTATATCTATATGGGAGGGGAAGGGAGGGGAGGAAGAACTTGTGGGGATAGATGGGGAAAAGTTTAATCAGGATATATTATATGATTAAAAAGTCTAATTTCAATAAAAGAAAAAATTAAAAATGTACTAGTGATTTCACTATTCCTTTGTCCATTGCTATGCCTTATTTAATAGCATTATTGATAATTTATAAATACACTTTAGTGTTCAACTTTCTACAACTTTAATTAATATCTTTAAGGGTAATATCTGTCTTTGACCTTCCTAATCTCATGAATTTATATTTCAGTAAGCCTTCTCAGCCCCAATGTGATTCTCCATATTCTCTTTATTTCTTTTCCCAAACTGCCTATTTCCCCCCATTTGAAACATTCTTCCTTGCCTCAGTGTTGGGGATTGGGGCCTGGCTCTAAGGAAAATATATTACAAACCTCAAATCTAGTCCTGCCAATATATATGCTGAAGAAACAGCTGTGGGCATCATTTTCAACTTTAAGTGCATTGTTACAAATACCCTCAATTCAAAGAGAATCCAACAGTTTAAGTTCTTCTTTTATAGCTTTCGATATTATTTTCATTTAGAAGAATGCATCTTAAAAATATTACTCTTGCTTTCACTAAGTGAATGTAAATCTCATTTAAAATATGTTTAACTCTCATGTTGAAATGGTTTAATCTTCTTTTTGCTATTCACAAATTCTCTTGTCATCAACAGCATATATTCTGCCCCAACCCAGAAAACTATTCCATCACAAGGAGGGGGCTGGAAGTTGAAGTGAGTCATCTCAATTCCCAATGTTTTCAAGTGGATTTTCCTATTTATTTTGCCGAAAACATATTAATTTCATACTACAAACATGCCAATTTAGAGCTCATACTCAAAAATTTATTTAATGAGGTTCACATTGCTCTTCTCAATCTTGCATTTGAATGAATTCTTAGAAATACATATTTATTATATTTTCGATAAAATAAACAGATGATGAACA
This sequence comes from Cricetomys ansorgei, assembly GCA_026225945.1. Lineage (NCBI taxonomy): Eukaryota > Metazoa > Chordata > Mammalia > Rodentia > Nesomyidae > Cricetomys > Cricetomys ansorgei. Next base: position 53,041 of record JAMJFZ010002311.1, read on the forward strand.
GGTGTGTTCACAAATTTTTAATGTTTTAGTTACTGAAGTATAGCGTTTTCATCAAAATATGCTTAGACAATTTAAATAGAGGTACACTGATAGTGTGTGTAATATGTAATCATATCCATGTTTTACATGTGTACATATCTATAATTATATATAAAACATATTGGAAATAATAAGTAGCTAAACCAGTCTGCTGTAAATAATTTCAAAGCATCTGCAAAATACATTATATACAAAAGAAAAAGTTTCTGTTTCCTGTTTCAGCAGTAATTTTTTACTTGTCATGCTTTAAAAATCAAATAACCATTTAATTTAATAAGTTGAAAAACATGTTCATGCCCCCTACATTTTCTTAAGAGAAATATTAATCCTTGAGGAAATACCATCATTATTATCAGAAAACTTCTGGTGTTATTTGCCAGGGAATTAATTTAACTATTTCTGTTTATTACACTATTGGTAGTGTATAAGGAGAAATTATGCATTCCTTCCCCCCTACCTTCCTTCTCTCCACTAATTCCTCCCTTTCCCTCCCATTTCTTTCTTTCTTTATCTTTTCATTTTTTGCTTCCTATTCTCAATTTTTGTTATGTGTTAGGCAGTCACACACCTAGGGCAAGTCATTAATTATGACTAAGCTAGAATTAGATACTCAGTGTTTGACAAAACTCTCTCAAATATAGAGTATAGCAAGGCACTTTGTCAAGAAGTTTTTTAGTTGTTGTTATTGTTTGTTTTGTTTTTGTTGCTTTTTTGTTTTTTTCCTGTGCAGCTCTCCTAATGATTACATGCCACTTGGAATTCTGGGAACAGCTTAGGATACAAAGGAGACAGTGGCTGTTGGCAGTGGCAGTGGATGGGATATCTTGTGAGACGCTAGCAGCTCCTGTTCTCTAAGTTAAAGGCAGCCAGAAAGGGCAGTGAATTTTTCTTTCTTTCTCTCTTACTATCTTTAAAGGCCACCAGCAAGAGTGGTGAAGATTTATCTCTTTCCTTTTTATCTTTTATTCAGAGCTAGAGGGTATAAAAAGCACAGTGAGAATCAGTTACAAGTTAGGATTCTGTCTCATGAACAGTTTTCATGGCAAAAGATCAGGAGTATTTAGATACAATAGACTACCCATACAAAACTTTGAAATAATACTTTAGTAAATACCCTGAGACTACAAATCCAGAAGATGAAACAATGGTAAATAGTTGTAACTAAGAATATTTTCACAGAGAACTCAAACTGATGCTGAGATGAAGTCTTACGAGTTAGCCAGATGAAAGCAAACTGGAAAGAGTTAGCCAACAGCAGAAATACAAAGTGACAATGTACTATGGCAGGAAAGCATGCAGTCACAAAATTTAGATAAGTACAGATGATAAGCAAGGAAAGGATGAGTGGCAATACAGATAGGCAGGGATAGACCAGGGAGGGACTTTCCAATATGTGCTTAGAAAATGGTATATAATGCTAAAATCATTGAAGAGTTGCTGGGTAGTCTTGAGCAAGAGAGTAAGGTTAATAAGCATTCTAGTATCACTTCATGCTTGACTACATGTATTGAGAAGATTATTATTAATTATATAATGTCCTTGTAGAGGCCTAAGACTACCTAATGAAGGTAGCTCAAAAAACTTGCTCATAACATGACCTGAGCAACAGTAAGAGCAACTTTGGTTATGTGGGGAACGGCTTTGCAAAGCTGCATCAAATAACATGAGGACTACTTCAGCAGGTACAAGGGAAGCAGAGATGATTGGACTACAATCACATATATGATCACTAGTTTAAGTAGACTATTAAGCATAGAAAATTTAGACTGATTTAACTTACAATTAGGAGATAAAATTAACAGCACAATATGATAGATCCAACACAGAAGCAAAGGGAAAGTGTGAAGCATAAGCCTTGGGTTGACAGAGGAGCATGGGTGACTTGATGCGTGAGAAACAAGGAAGAGATGAGGTTCTGGGGAAGAAAAGAAACAGGATATAACTTTGGATCTTGACAAGCTAAAAAGAGTTTTGAGAGGCTCCAGGGACAAGAGTAAAAGAACTATGGAAAAATAATTCTGAAGCTAATGGAAGGAAGTTCAACAGAAGATAAAAATTGAAAATTCTGTTTTTTTCTTTTAAACTTATATATAGCATTTATTGCTGAGAGATACTGTGAGAGTTAGGTGGTCAGGAGCCAGAACTTAGAGGTCTAGGAGGTAACAATTATTCTGTAAATGGGACAATGAATAATAAAAATAAATGGGGAATTTTCATGGGCCAGAGATAACTTTAAAGAATTAATGTCTAGTCAGCTCTGTTAAATTCACCTGAGATGCCAAATGACTCATTAACTATTCCAAGACTCCATTAATTAAAAGGAATGTATTGTATGGAGTAGGTTAAGGGAGCCAAACTGCATGGAAGTAGAGGAAGCAAGAGTTCATATTATTCTCAAGAAGTGTGATTAAAATAGTGTAAATAGAAATAGGGCATATAATAGAATGCACATACAAAGAAGAATCTTTTTATTTCATTATTCTGTGTGTTGTTATATTTGCTTACCTATACTTACTGGAAGATTGCATTTTGGAAATAAATTACAAATAATTTCCACCATAGTGAGTCTTGTACATATGAGTTTTTGTTGTTGTTGTTATTTATATTACAGTAGGCTAATGAAATCAGAAATTAAACTTATGAAAATGAAAGGAAAACTCAACAGATACTATTATATATAGACTTTGAAAACATGTTAGAGTCTCACTAGGGAGAAGAAGAAAAGAACTTACAACAAAGATTTTTAGTACAATATTTAAAGAATGTGCAAATACGGTAGCGCCAACTTTACTCCACAATGAGCCTGAATAACATCTTTTACACTATAAGTTTTATTCACTTATATTCAACTGGAGAGAAGGCTTCCAAGTCAGCAGAGGCTTGGTTTCAAGTACTGTGACACAAGTGTGTAACTGTATATTCAGGTTCAAAACTGTTTACTCTTTTGTCTAATTAAATCACTGGTTCTTGCCCAGAGCCTTTAAGCGTCTCATCCTCCATAAAAATCTTAGAATGTTTAAGCCTCCATGCTGACTGAGCCACCCCACTAGTTCCCTCTGAGTTCAGACTCTTCTGGCTGCTTCTGAACTGACTCTTTTTCTTGATCCTTCAACTAACTCACTGGCTACTTCTGAACTAACTCTTCTTAACTGATTGTGTTAATTGAATGACTCCAATTCCTATGTAACTCTTTTTGCTGAGGTAAGATAGTTTTCTCATTGGGTATGCCCTTACTCTGCTAACTCCTCCTCTGATTCATCACCTTGTCTGCCACTCACTCTGATACATCTCAGAAGTCACCTCCCTTGTGACACTGATTCCTTCTGAGCTCTGCTTCCTGTGTCTATTTCCACTGGGATTTTTTTGTTTGTTTGTTTGTTTTGTTTTGTTTCTAGGGATTAAAGGAATGGATCACCACTCCCCTTTGAATACTGGGATCAAAGATGCTTGGTACCACTGCTTTCTGAATAGTTGATTAAAGGTGATTCTACATTCCATCCAGACCACACAGGCCTCTGAATGTAGTGCCTGGAATTTAGATTTTAGGTTTCACACAGGGCTATTTCTAAACACAAGAATATACTGTCTATATCAATAGACTTAACTTTAATTTCAGGCAAGCAACCAAGAACAACAGCAATACTGTATTGTTTTGCAAATCACTTAGTTCCCCCAAATACACAACTCAAGGGCATATATCTCAGCCTATTACTGGCATTAACCCCTATATCCTCTCTATATGTGTGTGTTTAAGAATGCATATCAAGCAACAGCAGGCAGTGATACATGCCTTTAATCCCCAGAAAAAAATTCAGTGGGATCAAGGCCAGCCTGGTCTACAAAGTAAGCTCCAGGACAGTGAGAGTTACAACAGACAGAGAAACTCTGTCTTGAAAAAAAAATGCTAAAAACAAAAACAACAACAACAACAAAAAAAAAAAAAACCCAAAAAACAAAACAACAGCAAAAAAGAAGATGATCAAAGAGTAAGTTTATCCATTGCTTCTTTAGACAACCATAGTGTTTTATTAAAAATACTTAAAGCACTACCTGTTTACTGAAATAAAAAGTTTAACACTCAAAATATAAAACCATACTTCTACAATTCAAAAATATTTGTATTTAGGCCTTTAGAGATGGCTCATCAGTTAAGAGCACATACTGCTCTTTCATAGGACTGTGATCTCTGCACTCACAAGATTCACAACCTCTCTTAACTCCAACTCCAATGGTATTGGACACCTAGGACATCCTCAGGCAACTACTCTCACATACATGTAACCACACATAGGTAGATAGATAAAATAGTAATTTTTTTTCAATTAGAGATGAAAATATAAATTTTATTCTATGTTCTATTCCATGAAATTTTGCAAAGTTTATATAGCAACATTACATTTTGAATCCTAATATTTATATGAATATGAAATAAATTTCCATTTGCCAACTACTGTTCCCTTATATTCTCACTTTAAGCACTACTAACAATTTTCAATATTTTCATATAATTTCCTAAAAATTATGGACCTTATTAAAAATATTGGAAATGAACATAGGTTTGGCTTTCCACCTAGTTATTTTTATCCATAGTAAATATTCCTCAAAATGTTGCTCTTCTTCAGGATGCCTCACTGTGTAGCTCAGAGTCAGTAATCAAGAAGATTTTGTAAACGCTGTTGAAATAATAGAACCTTATCCTGATTATAAAGGTATATCAGTGCCAATTGTGTATGCAAATATACATCATCTTAGTTTTTAATGAGTTTCTGTGCTAGTTAAATATTGGGTTTTTGTGGAGAGTTTTGTATTTCAACCTATGTTTCTGAGTTTGTTGAACATGTCATCCAACATTCTTTTGGCAGGGGGACTGTTTTTCACCTTTTTATTTAAAAAAATTCTACCTCATTAAAACCAATCCTTTCCCTGTCTTATTCATTCATGGCACAATGAATGTCTTTGGAATATAAATCACTATGTTATGTTTACACTCACTATTTCAAATATTATATATATATATATATATATATATATATATATATATATATATATATATCAATTGCTTTTAATTAACAAAGAAGCATTTTAACAGCCAAATATATTGGTAATATATATCATTTCTTTATGTTTGGATTTATTCATTTTAGTATTTTATTTTTGTTTTAGAATTTGTTATAACTATTTATTTAACTTCATTATTATTGACTTTTTATGAGCTATTGATCCAGAAGTATTTTGTTGGGGCCACATTAATACTATATATATATAGTTTTGTTTTTTGTGTCTCTGGCAAGCGTCTTGGTAAGTTTTTTTTTTTTTTTATTTCCCAATATTGGGATAAACATATCTTATGAACTTGAATGACTTGCTTCTAATATATTAAAAAACTTGAAGATAACTGAACTTTAAAAATGAGCTTCTTAGTTCACAATAAGACAAAATATTTCAGTGGTTTAACTTTTAAAATATGTGCGACATAATATTTGTATTTCTTAAATAAGCATTGCTATGTAGACCGGATTGGTATCAAAATGAAATCATCGTCCATCAGCACCCTGTACGCAGGAATTAAAGGAGTGTACCACCATATCAGACTAAATATTTCATAATTATTACCAAATAATTTTACAAGACTTTTTATTAGATGTACACCCATTTACTTTATAATAAATATTATTTGTAGGTATTTTCTGGTTTATTAATTATATATGACTGTATATTATGTATAATATATATATTGTATACTATATTATATAATTACATAGTATGTATTATATTAATAGAGTTTAATTATATAATTTATTGATTTATTATATTTATATATAAATATATAATATATACATTATAAAATATATATTGCAATAAAAAGCTATATAGGATCATGACAAATGAAAGAAGATAAATAAACTAGCTCAAATCTAAAATTTCCTATAGACCCCATTATATAATCACTGAGCACATAAGAACTCTTTTGAAAAATTTACTGAAAGCTTTAGTTCAGGTTGGTAGTAAGCATGTTATTGCCCTGTACCATGACATAAATGCAGTCATCAGCACCACAGATATTTATACAAATATATGAACTTTTATATGCATATTTATATGTTAGGTATATACTATATAAAACATATATATATATATATATATATATATATATATATATATATATGTCACATATATGTTACTTTTCTATTGATGTGATAAGACACCATGATCAAGGCAACTAATGGGAAAAATAGTTTATTTGAGGCTTACAGTTTCAAAGGTTAGAGTCCATGATCATCATGGCAGAAAACATGACAGCAAGCAGACAGGAATAGCATTTGTGCAGTAACTGGGAGTTAATATCTTGTGATACCACTCAGGAAGCAGACAGAACTAAAAAGGAATAAATTGGGCTTTGAGACTCCAAATCCCATACTCAGTGACACCTCCAATAAGGTCATGCCTCCTAATCTATCCCAATGAGTTCTACCAGCGGGAGACCAAGTATTCAAATATGTAAGCCTTTGGGGGACATTCTCATTTAAACCACCGCAGTGTATAATATTCTATGTGTATGTTTTATAACATACATTCACACATACACACACACACACACACACACACACACACACACATGCATTTACAAAAACCATAGTACCCATTTCATACAATTATTTCATTCACAGTATATATTAGATGAGTTTTACAAAGAGCTTATTAAAGGATACATGTTCTATGAAGTGTGTTTTTAAAAGCTGGTGATCATAAATGGAAAGTTTATCCTTTTAAATATGCATACGTTACAATACATTTTTATTAAAAAATTGAATAAAATCTTTGTGATTTCCGTGCATAAATCTCATTTTTATTTAATAATATTTATGTCCTGATACTGTGTAAAAATTCAGTTACACATTAGTTTTAAAAGCATCTTTTCAACTTGTTTCCTCATTTTAAAAAAATCACATTTAAAGTGAGTATTTTGCCAAAATTAATTCAGAACTTGGAAAATATGCAGTTGATGTGGCAGGAAATCTAAGATAGAGTGAAGTACCAAGAAGGATTTAGTAAGAAGATGATGTTTTTGCCAGCTTTGCTGTTACTTATAAAAGGACAGAATCTAGATAAGGGCACAGGAACCAACATTAAGAAACGCAATCAACCTGCAGTGACTCTGAGGCAAGGGGAATAGGGGAATGCATCTGACAGTTGCTTGTAATCACCTGTGGAAATCCTAAAATGGAACCTAGGAATAAATGCATGTCAGTTATGTAGGTTGATCTCAGTGAATAGAAGCAGAGATTGTGTCTGAGAAAGAAGATAGAAGATACTTTCAGGACAACCTTGATACACCATCATATTTATGGTGGTTTCTATTCATTCACAGGTATAAATAAAATGAAGAGAAGTCTTTTTTTCCTATCCTCTAAAGGTGTGTTAGTCACCTATTACCATTTAATTATTTTGAATTAACTAGGAAATGAACTTTTTCTGACCTGTTTGTTTTTATTCAGAGTTTCTTTCATGACCCCTTACAGATCCTGACCTCAGTAAATCCCATATGTACAGGAGTAATTGCATAGTGAAAAGCTAATAAACTAGGAGTTCAATGAATAGACACAGACAAAGAACTGAATTTGAACAGATAAGTAGCGTCTAATCATATTTACCCAAACCACAGAAACAGGACTTGGGGGACCTATGGCTCTAAATGTTTTGGCATTTTGTGTCTATTCATTTGGGAAATAAAATTCAGCATTATCTTCAAAATACACTCAATATTCAACTACAGCTTTGTCTTCAGCTACTGCTCTTGTGTTTCCAGATAGGATTTTCCAACAATGTCCTCAATGCCCTTCCCCACCCATTATGCTCCTGATTATCACTGTACAACAGTGGGAGCAGCAGGAGTAGGAGAAGGAGGGAGGTTACTATAAGTCATAGTTATAATCTAATGCTTCTTCAAATACTGAAAATAAATGAAATGTGTCTGCAATGGGCAATTGCTCTACACTCAAATCACAATGACAACTCTGTTGTTAAATTAACTGGTCATTTGTTTTTGTTTTCTTTTTGTTGTTTTCTTTCTTTTCTAAAAAATTTAAATGTTTAAATGGGTAAATGCTAGTCTTTATTTAAAAGTTTTAAGGAATTTTAAAAGGTCAGGTATTTTTGTTGTTGTGTTGTTGTTAAGGATGGTTGATTTTGTTTTGTCGTTTTATGATACAGTTTTCAGTATGTAATACATGCTAATCTGGAGCTCCTTATATAGATCAGGCTAGCCTTCTGGGTGCTGGGAATAAATGCATGCACCACTGTACCTGGCTTGTGTTAGACATTTCAGGTTTTTTTTTTTGTTGTTGTTTTTTTGAGACAGATTTCTCTGCTGTAGCTCTAACTCTGACCATACTGGAACTCACTCTGTAGATCAGAATGGCCTTGAACAAATAGAGATCCACCTGCCTTTGCATCCCTGGTGCTGGGATTAAAGACATGCACTACCACCTGGCATATCAGGCAATTTTAAGTGTGTCTTTGAAGTATTTAAGTCAAAATATATTTAAGATTTATTAGTTTTTATTTTATATTTTTGAGTGTTTTTCTCCCATGTATGTCTGTACACCACTTCATTGCCTGGTACCAGAGGAATCCAGGGAGAACATTGGATCCTCTGAACTCAGATTGCAGGTAGTTAAGATTCACTCTGTTGATGCTAGGAAGTGAGCCATCACTTCAACCCCCCAGAAGCTTTGATGCATATGTATTTTCATTAGCTTAAAATTCATGGCATTTTTGCAATATTAAATTCTATGGTTTTGTTTGTTTGGGTTTCTTTGGATTCCTCTTCTTGCTATTCACTCTAGGTTGAATTTAAAACCCACATTCTCTTTGTCTCTGCTTCTCAAGTGGTAGTATTTTAAAGATATATGATCATAATCAGCTTGAAATCCAGCTTTTGTGTTTTCTTTCTTTCTTTCTTTCTTCCTTCTTTCTTTCTTCCTTCCTTTCTTTCTTTCTTTCTTTCTTTCTTTCTTTCTTTCTTTCTTTCTTTCTTTCTTTCTTTCTTTCTTTCTTTTTTTCTTTTTTTGAGACAGGGTTTCTCTCTTGTAACTCTGTCTGTCCTCCTGGAACTCACTTTGTAGACCAGGCTGGCCTCAAACTCACAGGAATCCACCTGTCTCCACCTCCTGAGTGCTGGGATTAAAGACATGAGCCATTACTGCCCAGCTAAATCCAGCTATTTTGTAAGAGTCCAATAATATAAATGCTGCATATTGTTGCCCCATTAGTGGAACTCTTTGATATCATAAGTTGTTTTTTGTGGGTAAAATTGTAGTCTATCTGAAGATACAAAGAGTTTATTAAATTCTGTCATGCACCTCTTACAAATCATTGCATGTATCTATCCCAAATAAATCTAATGAATACTATTACTCTATAATATATATGCATACATTTTAATCAGTTGCTTTTTCAAAGGCAGAGTGATTTTCTAAAGTATTTTCAATGACTATGTTGATTTTTCTTGTGCTCATTAAGTACTTTGTCATCATTAATTCTGTGATTTGTTTCTTAAACCAACAATCAGTATGCTGTTTTTATAACTGCTTGTGATACAGTCCAAAAATTTTGTCACATGCAATTTATTTGAGTTGATGCCTTAGGTATTTGTGAAATATCTGTAGAGGATTATGTGTTCTGAGATTATTTTTGAGATTTTCTTTGAATCAGAGAAGACAGTTTAATTCTATGGACCCAAATTTTTAATTTTGCTGTGTGATTATCATGTTCCCTGGTTTCTAACAGTACTTGGGCTTTATCTCAATCTTTTCCACTGATGTTTACATTCGATGACTCTTCTTGACAACGATATTGAAAAGAAAGTCATTTATATTATTATCATACTTCCTATTCTCCTTTGCATTTTTGCAACCTCATTTTTCATAGTCATACATATAATTCAATAAATTATATTTTTGAACATATAAATTAGAAAATCAGTAAAGAATAAAGGAAAGCCTAATCACCCATAGCCAGTCTCATGATTAGTTCTGTCTATTGTTGACTATATAGTGTTTTCTTTAATGTGAAGCACAGTTTATCACACAGAATATTTTTTAAATGATTTAAATGTTTCCAGAGAAGTAAATTATTAATCATTAATACCATATCACTCTTGTAGAGAAATATTTGCTCCTTTATTCCAACAGCATGACATCTCTAGGGTAGAAAGAATGTTGGTATACCCCTTTAATACCAGTATTCAGAAAACAGTGGTGGCACACACCTTTAATTCTAGTATTCAGAAGGCAGTGGTAGTGCATGCCTTTAATCTGAGACCTTGGGAGATAGGAAGCCAGAGCTCAGAAGGAGTCAGTGTCAGACAAGAAGTGACATCTGAGACTAGTCAGAGTAAAGGGCAGCAAAAATGTTGAATCAAAGGAAGAGTTAGCACAGTGAGTTAGAGTGAGGATACAGCCAACTTTCATGATATAAAAGCAGACTCTAAAATCCATCAATTAGAGATGCAATATAGAACATAAAAGGAAGAGAGAGGACAAGACACAGGGACAATGAAGCAGTCTTGCTGAGGATAAGTCAGAGGAGCATAGAGGCTAACTGAGGCAATATGGAGTAGTGAGAGCTCACAGAAATGCAGAAACAGTCTGAGAAGTATAAGGTAGAGACACAGAGACAGCTTGGAAGAAGAAGTCAATATCAGATAGTTAGAGTGAGTCAGTTTGAAGACAAGACAAGAGCAGTTCAGTCTGAGGCAACCAGAGAATTAACCAGAGTCAAAAAGTCAAAGAGTTTGTTCAAAACAGTAAGCCTCAGAGAGAACTAGTCAGTATGGAGAAGAGTTTGAACCAGAAAACCCAGTGTGTTGAGTTGGACTATAAAAATGAGTTAGATCAGTATTGTTCTGAGTTCAGAAGAAGCTAGTCAGAGTGGCTCAGTCAGCAGTAAGTCTCAAAGGTTGATTAGATTGTTAAGAGGCTGAGGCAGAAGCCTTCCAGTTCTAGGCTTCAGAATTGATTTTCCGAGTCTGAGTTAGGACAGGTAATTGAATTAGTAAAAGAATAATCCACCTTTGCTCTGAATCTACATCTACAACTTTTAATTCAGGAAAACCCAATGATGTGAACACATGGTTTGACCTTTCTTTTACTTCCATTATAGCGGTTTCATCTACATAAATAACTATTTGATATTTCCACATGCAATATACCAATTATTGACTTTCTTTCTTCAGTTTATAAAGTTCTCATGAAATCTTAGTTGCAAACTACTTTGAGTACTACTTTGAGACTTGGGACTTTTCTATTTCAGTTGTAGTACATATACCAGTGGGTAATTCTATGCATTCAATTTGCATAAGTCATGCTAATTCTGGGATACGGGTGTACATTACAATTTTTCATGTGCTTCCTACTTTGAGGCTAATGCTTCCCCAATTTTTTGAGTCACTATATAAACTGACAGCTTGCCCCTAAGGATTTCCTTCTTTCCTCAGCCTTGACTAGAGGCAGTTTTTATTTGTGTAGCCGCAGAAATACATATGTAAATTGATTAAACTTAAATACCCATATCTTACACCAAAAAGGAAAGAACAGATTTCTGTCAAACTATGCTGAATAGTGCTGAGCTCTTAGTTCTAGGGATTTGATAAAATATATGACTATTAATAAGCATAGCAAGTTAGATATCAGAGGGACTTTATGAGTGAATTAAAAGGAGACATTAGCCATTAAGCGTATTAAACAGGTGAGTTTTTATAGTGTTTATTACTTTTCCAAGCTTAATTAATTGTACATACTACTGAACTTTTGCAACCTTTTTTTTGCACAGCATCTGTACATACACAGAGAAAGAGAGATCGAGAGAGAATGAGAGAGCAAGGAAGCAAGAGCTATAGAGAGCCAGGGAGAACAATGGGGAGCTACATGACACTCTCCTGTGACTATGGAAGCATTTATGAAATTGCAATAAGGAAGGCAAAACAAAAATGGAAGCATTTTGTAAACTCAGTGTCGAAAAGCATTCCTATCATTACTTTTTAATACTCTTTGTATTGTTAATCTACAAAGACAAAGTTTTCTCTCCCATTTTCATGCATAATACATTGTGTTTTCCTTGAGACCATGCTCTATACACACCCTACCTTAGCTTCGTGTTTCTCCCCCCTCCATTGATAGTCTAGTTAATGATAGTCAAATCTTTTGATTACCAAGATACTGTTGCAGGGGTTTTGGAATGCTCTAGAGCATATTTAGTTGTTTAGGTAGCCTTAACACCAAGAGGGCTCTGAGCCAGGAGTTCCCACATTTGTGGCTTCTCAATTGCAAAGGATCAGAAATGAGGATAGTTGGTAAAGCAAATCTTTATTGAAGTTGTAAAGCAGCTTCCTAGGAGTGAAAGCATAAGTTGGCTTTAACTTCAATGAACCTTTTATGCTCAGCACTTCAACCTGATTGGCTAGGTCTGTATGTAAAATAGTGACTGAGTTGAGAGGCTTCTTTGGTTAAAATGAATGGGTCTTGAGGAATCTGGTTGAGTGTGAAATAAAGCAGGAGAGCACAGGAGAGCACCACAAGTTTCAAAGAAGAACCAGCAAGAATTGGTGTTATTTACTAGTAGCCCAATTAATGTGGTCGGTTACGTTTTGATATGTTAAGTTGTCAAAATCACACATCTGAGCTAAACTTACATTGAATTAATTTTATTAAGCAGAAGTTGGACTCTCAAGGCCCGGTTGAGTACTCAAGTGTAGAATAAGGGCTTCTGAAATACTTTTAAAAGTTTTGGCTACTTCCAGTTTTGAGGGAGTCCAATTTCTGCATTCATTTTCTGCATAATGTTCCTGGGAAAACTTTCTACTGGTTTGTAGGTGTCTCTTTCATTTGCAATGATTTTAAAGTCTCTGCCCCCAAGAGCTCACTAAAACAGAATAGCAGGATCACAGGTTTTGTCTTCTCCATGGGAAATTATGGAAGGAATGAAAGAGAAAGAAAAAAGAGAATGAGAGAAAGAAAGGAAGAAAGAAAGAAAGAAAGAAAGAAAGAAAGAAAGAAAGAAAGAAAGAAAGAAAGAAAGAAAGAAAGAAGAAAAGAAAGAAAGGAAGGAAGGAAGGAGGGAGAGATTGAGGAAGGGAGTGAGGAGGTAGGACCATACTTGTATCTCTAACAATAGCACATATTTTTATAGAAAATATGCCATTCCTATCTGTATGCTTGGCTTATTTAACTCAATATGGTTATCTTCAATTCCATCATTATTTTTACTCACACCAAGAATACATCGGATTTCCTTCTGCCCTGGCTCTACATCCTTATCAGTATTTGATTGTTTTGTCTGTTTGTTTTCATTGTGTATATGTGTGTGTATAATACCCATTCTGATGGTGTCAAGGTGGAATCTCAGTGTATTCTCTGATGGCTAAAGAGGCTGAATATTTCTTCATCTCTCTATTGGCTACTGGTACATCATTTTGTTTGATCGGTTTTATGAAATATTTGCCCAGTTGATTTCTGCATTTATTTATTAGATTACTTTTATTATTGATTTATGTGTGAATATTATGCATAAACATTTGTGTGAGCATGTGTGGAAGCCAGAGGTCTGTATCAGGATGTATTTTCCTAAGTTGCTTCTTCAGCTTATTTATTGATACACGGTCTCTCAGTGTACTTTGAGCTCAGTTTCATCTGGCTGGTTAGTCATCTGACTGGCCCACCTGTCTCTGCACCACAGTTCTGAAGGTATAAACACATGTTGCATCCAGGTTTCACTGGGATGCTGAGCATCCAGACTGAGATTCCCTTACTCTGGCCACAAGTCATTACTCACTGAGCCATTTCTCCACTTCAATTACCAGAGTTTTTCTTTTTATTTCCTTAAGTCTTTGTTTAGATATACTGCTTAGTAATATTCTGTTGGACATAAAGGAGGCAGATTTTACAGATTATGTCACACCCTGCCTTTACTCTGTTGACAGTTTCTTTGTCTGTGCAGAGGCTTTTTCTTAAGATTTGTTTTTATTATCTTTAATTATATGTAGGTGTAAGTGCCTATCTGCCACAATGTGTCCATGAGTACAGGTGCCTGCTGAGGACAAAGACATTGAATTTCTTAGAGATGGAATAACAGTGAGTCATGAACCACCTTATATGGATGTTAGCATTGTGCAGAAATGTTCTGTTTGGATGCAATATCAATAAACACTCTTGCTTTAATTCCATAATCTATTTATATATAATGCAAATCATTGCCTGTGCCAATATCTACAGTGGTTCCCTATAGTGTTTTCAGGTTTCCATATCTTACATTAATATCCCGATATAATTTCAGTTATTTCTTGTATGTACTGAATGGTGGAACTATAACTTCAACAGTTTACATGTTTATATCCAGTTTTCCCAACACTCTATGTTAGAGAGGCTGTCTTTTCCGAACTATTTTTGCACTGTTTTTCCCAGAATCTGGTGGTGTAGATAAGTGGGTTTGTTTCCAGGTCTTCTGTTCTTTTTCACTGGTCTACCTGCCAAGATCAGGCTGTGTCTGTACACCCTGACAGTGTTAAAAATTATTGAAATGCACCTAAGGTGTCACTTATTGCTCAAGACAAGGAGAATGAAAATTATTAAAATAGTCTCTGTTTTAAAAATCAATAAAATTCCCATCAAAATACCAATGTCAGTGCTGGAGAGATGTCTCAGAAGTTAAATGCACGTATTACTCTACAAAATGACTGGAGTTCAGAAAATAGCACCTGAAAAAGGTGGAGTCGTGAATGTTTGTAATTTCAGTATGAAGTGATCCAATGTGCCTTCTAGTCTTCTTGGGAAAAATTTAAAGACACATACATATACACACACACACACACACTAAAAACACACTAAAAACACACTAAAATTTTTAAAAACAACAATACCATGGACATTTTTCACAAAACTAGGAAAACTAACCTTAAAACTAACCTTATTCATATACATGTGCAATGCAGGTCTAATATCCAAAATAATCAAAATTATGTTTAATTGATATTTAGAATAATAAGCTTTAAAAGAAGTATTGTTGAACTGGTTACTGTAGCTATTTTGTGGACTTTTAAATACACAAGAAGTTTTGTATATATTCTCTCTTACTATGAAGCATGATTTTTTTTTTCAATGGCAATACAGATTTTCAAATAGAATGGTTAGGTCTTAAAAAATAGTGAGCTTTAAAAAATATGTTTATTTTTATTTTTGATACATAAAACATCTTCATGTAGGTTTTTCATTCTGAATGTTGATTTTTTGTGTTTTTTTTTTTAAAGACAGTATTTCTCTGATGCAACTCTAGCTGTCCTGGAACTCACTCTGTAGACCAGGTTGGCCTTGAACTCACAGAGAGCCACCCACCTGCCTCTGTCTCCCTAGTGCTGGGTTTAAAGATGTGAGCCACCACCATGCACCCTAATTTTGAATTTTTAAAAATATAAAAATAGTAAATTAATATAACTGAACTTAAGTATTCCATATGGTTTTTACAAAGTGTAAGGTTGTGTATTGTTAAAGGTAGCATTGCACTATGGTTCCAGATAAAAGCACTTTAGAACCTTACAAAAACGGCTTCTTTTTCAAGTGATAGGATGCTGACAAACGTTAGAAACTGTTTTGTGTCTGTGTGGCAAATGTTAAGCAATGACAAAGGTGCTCAGTAATATGTCAGCAATATCAATTTACTGATAAAGTCACTGAAGTTGGCACTTATTGCCACGTATTATAGTACTTCAGTCTATCACTCAGAGTAGATCACAATGTTGCAACAGCTACAATCTGTTAACTCTCATCCAAATAGCCAGAATGCCCTTAGAGGAAACACTACTTCCTTCTGAAGGTTTCCTAGCAATTTGGAGATTTCATAAACCTTGGTAACGCTCCAAATCAGCTATTTGGTTGGTATTAAATTAATTGTGAAATAGAGAGGAAAATGACTTTCATTTGTACAAGAAACAGAACTGTGTGTTCTACTATATTGAGTACTATCTATGCATATTTCAGTAAACTATTATTCTCTATTGAATAATAAAATATTATTCTCTATTCTTTTTTACAACTGACAGATTTTAACATGTTATTTACAATGAATGAACCACCAAAAGAAGTGCATGATAACATTCAGAATACCTTCCATTCTTCTAGGCAACTTTTCCAGAACATATTAATTGCATATAGTATAAATTTTCTAAGTTAGATGTCTGTAAAAATAATTCATATCTTCATTTTTTTTACAAAAATATCATCTATGATGCAACTTTTCTACAGTATCCTCCTTTTAAAGAATAAATGTGGCTGGATGCTGGTAGCATACGCCTTTAATCCCAGCACTTGGCAAGCAAAGGCAGGCATATCTCTATGAGTTCCAGACCAGCCTGGACTATAGAGTGAGTTCCAGGACAGCCTGAGTTACAACAGAGAAACCATGTCTTGAAAAACAACAAAAAATGAGGGGAAAAAAAGAATAAATGTATACATATAGAACTTTATTTTTCCTGGTAGATGTATACTATCAGGTAATTATTGGATATTACATGATTCCACTAAACATTCTATTTAAGAGTATCTATATTTTTTCTTATACTATCAAGAAATTCTGAAAAATATTTTTAAATACATCCCTTTATAAGATAAATCCTTTCTTACCACATATTTTTATGAAGAAAAATTTTCAGTTCTAATGGATTGCACATTTATAATTTGACATTGAAAAGATTTTTTCATAATACACATGTGGAATTAGCACATTGATTAAAACATATATGAGTGTTCAGTTCGATCCATAACAGCAAAATTGGATCTTATTATTATCATTATTATTATTATTATTATTACTTTCTAGCATCACTAATGATGCCTGTTTATCATTCATTATGTTTCTTTCATATTGACAACTTGTTTGAACATCTTTTCATTACTTATTTTAAATTGAATTCCAAATCATATTCTTTAAAATGTCATCTCATGGCATTTTCTATGTTTCTATTTAGCTATAGTTGGTTTTTTTTGATAAATTTGTGGATACCTGTTGGCATATTTAGTGTTAATTTTGTTTTAAAATATTACTTATTTTTATTTTGTACACATGAATGATTTTCCTACATGTATGTCTGTGAGTCATGCGTGTACAATGTCCATGAAAGACGGAAGAGGACATTCAATCTCGTGGGCTGGATTTGCAGAGGGTAGTTAGCCACCTCTAGGTGCTGGGGATTGAACCTGAGTCCTACGCAAGAGTATCCTGTGTACCTAACAACTAAGTCATATTTCCAGCCTCATTGCTTCTTTGTATGACTATATATATATATATATATATATATATATATATATATATATATATATATAATGTTTCATTTTTCTGACTTCTCCCATTTGAAAATTGAATTGTTTTCCCTAAAATGTATTACACATTCTTTGTTTTCTGTTTATATCTTCCACTATGCAAAGTGTCTCCCCTAACTTCTGTTTAATTTAGATTTTAATCTTTCTTTTTAATTTACTTTTGCTCATTACTTGAAATACAGTCAAAAGCTGACGTTTGTTCAGAGAGACAGACAATGGCATACGTGTGATAATTCTTTAATTTCTAAATTTTCAATCTTTCATACCCAGAACTAAAATTGATCCCAACATTTATATCATGCAAGTCAATCAACAGGTCTTGAAGTACTATCCCTTGTACCTGCAAACATTTTTTTCCATTCTAGGTTGTAATCTTTGTATCTAGTTACAGCTCTCTCAAATGAATTTCCTGTAATTCATTAACTACTTATCACTTTGATTTTTATTTCTTATTTTGTTCATTTGTAGCTCTGGAAAAGCGTCATATGTACATGAGTGAGTATTTTTATGTGTGTGCACAAAAATTTGAGATTTTTTTTTCATTATTTTTTTCCTTTTAACTGTCATAGATTCTGACAGTGTGAAGGATTATACCCCACTCAGACTTTCATCAGAAAATTCTGTTTTTTGTTTGTTTTGTTTTTGTTTTTTGTTTTTTTTCTGTAATGCTGTAAATATCAGTAGCACAGTTGACTTTTAATGAAAAGGTTCGAGCATTCTCTGTGAAAGCAGTAAAGTTCAGCATAAAAGTTAGGATTTTAATTCTTTCCTCATGAACTGAGCCAAGCCAATTCATTTTTGTTTCTTTATTGAAGTGATATTGAGTATTCAATAATATATTAATAGACGTAGTACCAGTTGCTTTATTGGACAAGTCTACATAATTTTTCATAATTAAATTAATATTTAATTGTTAAATAGTTGTAATCAGATATGAGTCAATTACTTCTATTAGCATATTTCTGGGTGGCTCATCCAAGAAGACACAGAGGGGTTTTCATACATCGAAGACCTGCCAGACCTCAGCAGAGGGAACCACTATCACAGCAAGCAGCATACTCACAGGGGAACACCAAACAGCTGAGCACAGGTGTTTTTATTCTTTCAGAACTACTGATAGCACTTGCAGATCATTAGCAATTAAACAATCCCCACAGAAATCCAACACCTGCAGACAATACAAAACACCCTAGATAGTCCCTCATCTAGCAGCGCATGAAAAGTATTTTAAATATGACTAAGATAAACTTTCATAACAACTTTTAATGAGTATCAGAAATACTTGTAAAAATTTTAGGCAGTCCACTAGATAAGTGACTTTATCTTGCCCTGTGGTTGAGGAACTGAGAAACACAACATTGCTCAGGAAGAAGTAGAATTGCTCCTTTTAAATGTTGCTGCCTCTAAACTTCCTGACAGATTTCTTTCTCCTGTTCTAGTGAAAGCAAATCTGATATTTGGTAATTTACAGAACAATGCACTGAATGATGCTGTATACAATCTTAGAAAGACACATAATACACCTTTATGATGTTATTTGGAAATCAGGGAAACTTTTCTTAGCATAGTTCCATTATAAACTCCTTTACCCTATTCACACTGATAGCATGTGCCCATTCCCTGGCATGTTTCCGTGCTCAACTTAGACAGAAGATCAGGTTAATTTTAATCTCAATAACACTCAAGGATTTTGTGACTCTGCTGTGTTTGACATTGTATTTTTGAAGAGTTTTTGTTTCAAGATTGAAACTGAAACCAAACTTTTATAATTAGTCTTAGATTTTTCTCCTAACAGTAGACAAAAGGAACAGTGTTAAATATGGTGGTTTCAGTGATTCATCTGAATGGCCATATTTGTAAATGCTAACAGTTTGAATTCTGACATTCTACAGGACAATTAGAAAATGAATAGGGTGTAGTCATTTAATAAAACACAAAGAACTGCTAGAGTGATGGATTCTGAACTCAGTGTGAAATCCTGAATTGAATACACACACACATACACACACACACTCACACATACACACAAGTCTGTCACTTTTACACTAATAGTCTATGAACATGAAATACCTGTTAAATATTCACAATAGAGTTAGAACAGTCCTGATCTATTTCTCTAATCTAATCTGATGGCCATCTCAGGTAAATATAAGAAATACATATCTCTCAAGCAAAGCCGCTGAATATAGAACATCTCCTTCTGAGTAAGTCAGAAAACGTTAGAAAATCTGTCAGTGAGATTTTATACATTCTCTCAACTGTAGACAAGAGTAGTTCCTCATGACGACCTCCTGAAGTGGATCCCAGGTCAGACAGGAAGGAAGCTGGGACAGGGCTGCTCTCCTTAGGATCCATTCTACTTCCTTGCTCTGGCATGCTGCCCTGAGGAAAACAGCTAGAGTAAACTCATTCTACATTGCCTTACTCTCTAGGATCTCCTTCCTGTACAAGCTTCAATTTGCTAGTCTGTCTCACAAGCTTATTAATTCTAAAACACAGTAGCTCAAATTTCTTGTTATCACATTATCTCTTTAGAAGATAACTCTTCATAGTAATAATATCACTTAATTTATGGGGTTTTAGTATTAACATGATGTCTACTAGCACTGCTGGTATTTTATTTGTCATAATATACATGTACAACAAATTATAAGTGTGTGTTAGGGGGCATTTATGAATGTAAATTTCAATACAATTTGTGAAAGTCATTTTAGGAAACAACAAACCTTACAAAATTTTCACATCTCCTTTGAACTTTTCCTATAAAAGTCTGTTGTCACCATTCTTCCAATAAATCATACGAGGAGCTTTTATTTCATTGTTTATTTTAAAATCTGTCACATTGTAGCAGTTTCACTATGTAAAAAGTTGCTGTTTTAATTAGTTATTTTCAGTAAGTCTGGTCTCTAGCCTTTGGTCTCTATGATTGTCTAAAAAGAACCATAGATGTCTGACTAGTGTTAGTACTTTTTCTTATTCCAGCCACATTTTATTAAGAAAAAATATATATAACACAACTCTTTAGTTTCCTTCATATTATATTCAGGTGCCTCCAAAGAGATCATCCTTGAGGCAAAAATAAAACTTTCTTCCATTACTTCACAGATTTATTTGTCTTTAGTGCTTCTGTAATATGATTAATGGAGTCTCCTTAAAGAGAATCACATCAACTGTTACTGTACTTGCATTTCACTTCAAGAAGGGATAATGTTCCTAGCTTCAGATTTTTTAAGCAAATTTATTTCAAAATATATACTTTAATACTATTGAACCAAAGCAGCAACTGTAAAAGTATTCCCATTGATTGTTAACCTCACAAATGCACATAAAATAATTCACTCTTTTGTTTCATTTTTAGAATATATTATAAGAGGAAAAATGATTTAAATTAAAATTTCTAGCTACATGAAGATCATAGCAAAGGAATAACAGAGTAAATTGTTCTAATGAATAAAATACATAGATGGAAGTGCTGCTTTACTAAATGAAAATCCAACTAATTAAAAATCCTTGGACATCTGAATCGAGGTGAAAATTCCACATGAATTGCCTTCAATTCTTTCTATCCATGTCACAGACAAAATGCATTATGCATCTTTGCATAATGAAAAAGAAACAAAAGTAATCAACTCTCTTGTCCACTGGAATTGATAATCACCATGAAGATGCAATTTCAAGAGCATCAACTTCCTGTCCCTTTCCTTGTGAATTATCCTCAGGAAAGTAGAAAGTACAAAGAAAGCTTTTTACTCTTTCCAAGGGGGTCACTTCCTTCTGTCTCTCCATCTCATCCCTTTCACTTCTGAGGCTTAATAAAAACCTTTCTCTTGCTTTAAAAGTTAAGAACTTCTTACTTCTGATGAGTTCCTCCACTTATTACTTGGGAACATTTTCAGACTATGCTGAGGACAGTCAGAGAGAGCTCAGAACCAAACATTAGAAAACCTTTTAAAGTATATGAGATATTGTATTTATTTTGATACTGTATATATTCATTTTGGAAGATTTTGTTTTAGTTTTCAATCCTACTAATCATGTAACATATGTGTCCTAAGTGAAATGCTAGAAGTTAGAAGGACTATGGCAATCTCAATAATGGCAAACAGATAGTGGGTTAGGTTAGATATACTGGTTTCATGACTACTATACAGAAATAGCTTCCACTCAGAGAATAGTGCTCA
Source organism: Cricetomys ansorgei (assembly GCA_026225945.1). NCBI lineage: Eukaryota > Metazoa > Chordata > Mammalia > Rodentia > Nesomyidae > Cricetomys > Cricetomys ansorgei. The sequence continues at coordinate 74,627 of JAMJFZ010002311.1, forward strand.
CAATTTATCAGTTATAAAATCACATTTGATATCATTTAAGATATAAAAAGTGAGACACACAGAGCTTGAAGAAAAGTCTCATGTATTGTAACTTGATTCAAAATTCCCTTCTGAAATGAAAAAAAAAAGGAGAGGGTGGTCATTGAGTCAATGATCAACGTCTATGTTCTAACCATGGACTTAGGATTTTTCTTCTCCCCTTGTTAGAACAAAGATAACTTCAGTACCATTGCTAGACAGTCTGTCAGTATGTCTAAACTGGCATCAGTTAATTCCCACTACAGTGGCGATGAAGAGCAACAAATGTTCCGCATCTACCCTAACCCTAACCCTGTGAAGAAAAGATGGAGGAATGCTGGTAATCTCCAAGAGGCTTTGCCACATTGTGTTCCTTTAATCCTGTAGAACAATCGGAAAATGCATCCATAGAAATGGTATAGGCATTTTCCTACACTTCTTCCTCCTTTGCTTCCTTTTGTTCCATCTTCATTATTCCATGCTATATTATATTATAATTATATATAAATTGTCCTCCAGTGTCATATTTCTTTCCCTAAAGCCATGTAATAAAGATGAAAAATAGTACAATTTCTTTTCTCCATTTCTTGATTGTATTTATGGAGTTTTCCTTTAAATATGTGTTCTAGATATTGAAGCAAACAAAAGGCATCAATGATGTATACATATTAAATGAAAGTCTCAATGAGGCAACCAATCCAAAATGTATATATGGAGCTTTTCTCCCATTTTCTCAATTTAAAATGATTTGAACACTTTTATGTTATATATGTCATAGTTCTGGACTATCATGTTCTTACGTTATGCTAAATTGTAAATTCCCTATAACAGGAGCACATTCAGTAAAATCTACAAATATAAAAGTCTGTGAGAGAAACTGATATAAAGCATCCAAACCAACTCAGATACATTATGTCACTCTAATTACACAGCTCATGCTACATTCATTTTGTTTTGAATTCCAAAAATGAATCACAAGTCTACACAAAATCTTACCTACCTTCTTTTACTGAAATTTAAGGACACATATCTCTCAGCATATTCTTCTAACTTTACCATGACAACATTTGTAGAAGCAAGGTAGCATTAGTCAAAATATAAAGGACCAGTCTTTTTTGATTACAGAATGACCTTTTGAGTTCTTTGCCTCATTGAGACTTTCTTTTAATATGTGTCCATCATTGATGCCTTTTGTTTGCTTCAAGATCTAGAACACATATTTAAAGGAAAATGATGTCTATACTCTAGATTAAGTAGAAGAATAAATTACTGAGTAGTTCATATCAATGCAATATTTCTAATAAGTACTTTTTTTAAAAATCTGAGCGTGGAGAAAAAGTTTGAAACAAAGAACAACCCTCACTTGATGGCTTGCTTCCTACCCCAGGATGTCTTTTTTCCTTCATACTCTGTCAAGGATATATCTCCCCCTCCAATTGCTATTGTTTGTATGTTTATATTTGTTTGTAAACTGGTGTTCAAATGATGTTTACTTTAGTTTTTCCTGGACTCATATCCAGGGAGCCTGAAAAATTTGCAGAAATCATAATTGATTGCATTGTCATATTATCAACACAGAAAGTACTTAGTTACTTACAATGTGAATTGTTTATGATTGATCAATTTTGTTCCCCATAAGACAACAAGATTCTGAAAGGACAGGCTGTTATTGTTTTGAAATAGCATTGTACTCAGAAAACAGATCTTAATCAAAAGGCTTGTATCATGCTGACATGTAGCCTGGACTATTTTGACTGTTCTGGCTAAAGTTCCAGATCATTTCCAATCTGAAGCCACACAGGCCTTTGAAACTTCATGCTGTGATACTGGTTCTAAAATGTCAAATTCTGTTTGTCTGGAGTTTTCTTTCTAGCAATGAATTCTCCACTGCAGATATGATTTAAGGAGATGAACTTCGATTAAGCTATCTTTCTCTATTGCTTTCACTTCATGGCCGCTGTACTGGCAGCAATATAAAGGTTTTAGTAGCAATGCTTCCCATGCATGTGATGAAACAGTCTATAAAGATCAGGTTTCCCTAGATACTGACTGGACACTATTAGCCTTAAAAGACACTAAATGTGCTCTTCACAAAAGTTACCTAAATATATATATATACATATATATATATACACACACACACACACACACATATGAAGATTCTAAAGATGAAATGCATCACATTTAGAAAAATAACACCTAACACTACCACCAACACAAATCTGATGATGTTGATTTTGATATTGTCCAAGGAGCTTTGTTTTTGTTTGTTTGTTTTCTTGCAGTAGAAATTCAAATTGCCCCAATTCAGAGGTTGTTTCTGAAAGGTATTCTTGGTGCTTTGTAGTTAGAAATTCAGAGGAAGTCTAGCATGGTTCCATCTATACCAAAAGGGTTATTGTCTCTCCTCCTCTCTCTTCACAAAATGGATTGTATTATCTGGGTAATACGCATAGATTCTTTTAATATTTTAATATTTTAATAGAAAGACAAAAGTGTAAGAGAATGAAGGAGGGTTGGATTATAATACTTTGTTTTAAAGAATATAGAGGAATAGCCCTGTGTGGAATCTAGGGTCTACATTTCAGGGACTACATTCAGAGGCCTGTGTGGTATGGGTGGAATGTAGGCACACTTTTAATCCAGTATTCAGAAAGCAGGGGTAATCTATGCCTTTAATTCCTAGAAAAAAACAATGGAAGCAGACCTCAAAAGGAGTCAGAGTCACAGGAAGTGAGATCTGAAATGAGTCAGAGTGAATGGCAAAGTGACTAATCAGAAGAGTTAGCAGAGCAAGGACATGCCCAACTCACACTAGAAAACACAGGTTCTCGGCTCATTTTTAAAAAAAGTTACATAGAAGTTAGAGACAGTACAATCAGTTTAGAAGCAGTTGAAGCAGCCAGGAATAAGAGTCAGTAGAGAAACATGCTCAAGACCCATCAGTTGAAGCAGTCAGTAAGAAAATGAGTTGAGAAGCAGGCTATAGAGGAAGCTGAAGAGTCAGTTACAGAAGTCAGTTGAAAAGTCAGTTGCAGCAGTCAGATAACAAAGTTAGTTGAAGAGGCAGTTACAGAGATAGGATGGGAGCACTGAGAGCTCAAGGAGAGACACAGAGACACATCAGAGCCTGGTAGAAGAAGCCCAGAATTGACAGTGCTAGTCTGTAGTTGTACACGTATGGCTTTCAGCATTGGAAACAAGGAGGCATTTTCATATGTGGAAGCCCTGCCAGACGTCAGCAGAGAGAACCACTATCCTGGCTAGCACCAGACTGGACAATCAAACTCTGAGCATCTTAGCTCAGGAGTTTTTATTCTTTCAGAACTCCTCAGGCATTCTACTGATACCACGTACAGATCATAAGCAATTAAACATTCTCCTGAGAAATCCAATACCTGCAGACAATGCAAAACTCCAAGACCTAGGCAGCCTCTCACCCAACAGTTCAGGAAACAGTTATTTTGCACATAACTAAAAAAAACTTCCACAACACTAGTCAGAGTGGATCAGTTAGCAGTAGGTCTCAGAAGGCTGAGGCAGGAGCCTTTTAGGTCTGGTCTAGCACTTAAATGATTGAGATTATACGAAGGCTGAAACCTTTTGGTTCAGCGTTTAAGACTAGATTGTAAAAAGGCAGAAAATTCTAGGGCTCTAGGGCTCCAGGCTAGAACCAGTGATTTAGTTAGACAAAAGAATACACTGTCCTATGCCCTGAACCAGTGGCTACAGATGAACTTAATATTTTAGAATTGTTTTAAGTCATATAACAAAAATGAGCAAAAGTAGGGTCAAAATATACCTCCTTCATCCACATAGCCTCCCCTACCATCATTTTTCCTGACTAAAACATGTCTCAATCTATGTCAATATACCAGTACCTTAGTTTGTGTTAGCATCCACACACGATCCTGTTATGTGCTTTTGGAAGACAATGTGTCCATCATTATTGCATTTTGTCAAGCAGAAAACTGCTCTTGAAGTCATCATGGCCCCTTAATACACATTTTGATCTGTTAATTACTGATAACCATGGATCATTTTATGACCTCTGTCAGTATTTCTGTTCCAGAATGTTATACAAATGGAATCGGAAAGCACATAGCTAATACATGTGAGTTTCTAGTGTTGTATATACATTTCCATCATGACTTTTCATTGTGTGATAGCACATTTTCTTTGCACATTTAATGATAGATGCACAGATTTTGTTTACTTCTACTTGAAGACATTTTATATGGTTATGAATTTGGGCAATCATGAATTTGCAAATACATCTGTGCTCAGGTTTGTGTCTTTTGGCCTCTCAGGGTAAATCACAAGGAGTGGACTTGCTGTACCACATGACAGAGGTTAATGTAATTTTTTTCCATTTTATGTGAGAACTTATAAAACAATACCTGTTAGTACATCTCTCACATATCCTTAAGATGATGATTGGTCATTATAAGACAGCCAGACATAAATTAAATCTCAGCCTCATACACACAAGTCAGTCTCCCAGAAACCCCTCCACAGCATGTCTCTCTCTCAAAGATGTTACAAGTCCTCTCCTTTGTTTTCCTTCCAGCCAATCAGAAACAGCCACTCCAACCCTTCTCCTACTGTACCTCCTCCTTTCTTTTCCCATCTGGACTCTGTAAAACATACCATTTTGACCAAGGGCTTTGTCTGCCTCTACCCTCTCCAGAGGAAGTCCTCTGTCTCTCCAGCAGCAAATATCCCTCTTATCCTAGTCCTTCCCCCAAGTCCCCTGCTGCCTGTGCCTCTGGGACAAATACATCTCCATCATGCTAAGAATCTGGTGTCTGAGTGTGTTCTGTGTTGACTCTGAGATCCTTTCAATATCTGCTGTTTATAATTACTCCCTTCATCACTACTAGCTTTGAGAAGCTAACAGCTCTACTCTCTTAGCCCAGATTATGACATTAGATTCTTTTTGTGGTTGCTTTATAAGAAGACATTGATCATCATTTTCATGTCCTTTTTTCCTGTTGTTTGACAGTAGATGATCTTAACTGTCCACAAAAGTTTAAGTGTTGGATGTTTGGTGTCCACCATTTGCAACATTGAGATGTCATTGAATGTTTAGGAAATGGAGCCTATTGATAAGAAATGCAGTCACTGGGAGTATGTCCTGGGTAAGGATATGAACCTGTCCTTTTCCTGTTTGTTTCTCTCTTTCTTTCCTTCCTTCCTTCTTTCTTTCTTTCTTTCTCTCTCTCTCTCTCTCTCTCTCTCTCTCTCTCTCTCTCTCTTTCTTTCTTTCTTTCTTTCTTTCTTTCTTTCTTTCTTTCTTTCTTTCTTTCTTTCCCCTTTCCATTACTTATTTCATTATTCAGGGTTATCATGAATTAAATAGATTTATCATCCCACATGTTTCCATGGTGGTGTGGAATCACCACAGGCCAAGAAGCAAAAGAGACAAGCATTTATAGTCTGAAAACACGATATAAAATAAATCTTTCTTCCATATAAATGGACACTATCTGTTATTCTCTTACAGCAATAAAAGACAACGATAGCACAAATAGTCAGTCAGTTCTTTATAAAATATTGCTACTATTATTATACATAAAGTAATGATAGGTCAATATTGAAACAAAGATGGCATGTGCATGAATCTTAATATAATGCTTACAATATGAACCTATTCTAAATATGATAGCCTTAGGGAATCAAAGGGCATTTATGCTACCACTTTTCTTTACTGAACATCTAATATCATAAACTATGAATTCATACACTGTAAAAAGTTTGCAAGAAGTTTGCCTGTGTTATATTTGTGATAAGTATTTCATTAACACCATCACATTTAAGCCAATATTCATGTTGAATCTATCAATATCTTTATTTTACAAACTGTATAAATGAGCATTTATTAACAATGAGGAATTTGAAAGAAAATTCAAAATCTGCCCTATAGTAAAAGAATGTGTTCATATTTATCTAAGTAAATCTAACCTTTTCCCTGTAAAATAGAAACCTTTAATATGTGTATAATATATAGGTGTAATATTTGAAAATACAAACCTTTAAGTGTGCAGGGAAAACATAAAGCACTGCAAAGCTTGTGGAATTGTTCCTCAGTCTTTCTTCTGTCTTATCTTGTGTTCAAGGTGCTCATTAACTTAGCTCTTTATCCTCCCACATGGTCATCTGGGGAAACATGGAGTTCAAGCCCTCAGCCTTCTATTCCACAGGATTCTAAAAATCTACACACTCTTTTTTCAGGAAGCCATCTCCTAGGTTCTAGATTAACAATTTGAGTCTGGATCCTGTAGATGAAGAACAGACTGCTCAAGAGAAAAGTCGACCAGGTTTTTCAACAATGTTGACATAAAAGGAAACACTGTGAGAAAGACTGAATAGAAACACCAAGCTGGCTCCGGTAAGGAAATTCCACTAATGCTACATTTCTGAAAAGAAAAGTACTTCAGACTCAAACTGGAGACTTTACAGTATAGTACTAAATGATAAGAACAGAAGCATGCAAATAACTAAAAACCCAATTAAAAATGCCCATAGAGAATCAGGGAAGCCACTTATCTCTGGATTGTCTCCTATATTAAAATTTCTTCTGATTTTTTTTTGAACATTCAAATTATTTTCACATTTGATTTCTCACATCCCACCATAAATGTGAGCTAGATGAGCAGTTATGGAATTCTGATGTTTAAAGCATATTTTTGTAAGAAAAAGTGGCTGATAAACAATTACCTTGCCTGGTTGCTGCAAAAATGGAGACAGAATCTTTGTCATATTTTCTGATCCTTAATTTCCTAAAGAGTTGATTCTATTTTTAAAACTATTGGTGGGTGGCAGACTTGAGGTACACAGAGTTTGAGGGATGCCTATAAATAAAACAAAGAAAGCCTCATCATAAGGGGCAAATAAGAATTAATGATGCCCCAGATGACAAGGAACCTGGCACAAATAAACAATTTGGGACTAGAAGTCAACAGGTTATGTATAATTAGTAGTTGCTGTATGCAATTAGAAAAGAAAGCCCCAATAGAAAACAGGACAAGGTGAAACAGCATACTTAAGTGCAATGGGTAATAGTTAAGATTTCATTCTGATGTTCAGATCAATTGTGTATGATGAATTTATTGTAGATCATGCATTGAAGAACTGTGGTTACTAGCCTTGATTGAAGGAGAAACAACATCTGTATTCTGGTACCATTGTACAGGCTCTTTCAATTACACGATGATTTTATGCAGACATTGCCTAATATTAGCTCATAAAAAGTCGGCAACTTCTTTGACTTATGTTACTACTCAGAAATTTTAGTTTATCATGACAGCTGGCTCAATATCCATGTGTAGGAAAGAGCTGAACACTGGTTTCCCTCAACTAGCCATAAATGCAAATACCAATAAAACAGTAATTTATACTACAAAGATTTATTAGGTCTTTCTTCTAGGCGATTTTTCATGTGTGGAATAAAGTGATTTCACTTGGTCTGTACTACTAAGACACATAGTATTTAGTGAATAAAATGTGTTCTTTCTTTGTCTCCTAAGGTCAAAGGAGTCCTTCACTTACAAAAATAATAAAGAATCGATGTTTACATAACATGGAGAGGTGACATTTTTATGTGATGATGTTTACATTTTAACATAACCCCAAATCATAATGTAAACCACTTTAAAGGTTTGTATTCTATTGGATTGGACAAAAAGGCAGGAATGTTTTAGAAAAAAAAATGTTTTCTACAGAAAATAATACATTCTAGAATTTTTCCAGCTCTGATTTAAAAAAGAAAATGTATGTAACCCTTAAATATACAACATAAATACACTGATATTGAGACTCATTTTCAAATTATCATGGGCCAATGCCTGGAGTCTCTGCATTATTTCATAAAAATGCCCACATTTTTGGTTGATGCTAGTAAGCAAATAATGTGACATTAAATTTCATGAATCTCATTAGTGTATCTTATGTCTTACTTACAGCTAACAGAGCATACTAGATGGTTAGGACAGGATGATGACAGAGAAACATTTAATAAAACTATTTGTAAGTTAGAAACTCTTCGGCAAATGTAGACCAATGTAGAAGTTATATATAGGATCAAATAATATAAAGTTTATACAACATAAACATATTATTATTCCCAAAACAATATACTATGTGAGCTCCTTAGAAAAAACAACTGCTGTACTAAATGTCTAAAAATTGTCAACAGAAAGAAATTATAATATCATTTAATAAATTGATTTGCTCTGTGTGTAAACTCTTGCACTTGAGGTATATGCAAGCAAGTTTGTGCTTATACATGTGGGGCACACGTGTGGATACATACAGATGTGTGGACAAACACAGAGACCAGAAGTCAACGTCAGGTGGATGTTCCTTCTCAGTTACAATATCCTTGTGCTGTGAGCCAGGATTTCTTTCTGTCCTAGACCTTTCACAAAATGCAAGACTGATGGTTGGTGAGCTTCAGTAAATTATAATGCCTGTTTTATGCTCATTTCTTTTGATATCAGACTGTATTTTCAAAGTTTCAAAGTTACTCTATTCATAATATCCCTTTGGACATATCATTGTACTTTTCACCAAAAGTAACTTAAATATTTAGATAAAAAGCAAATCCAAGTTATAAGTATAAAGAACTGAACCTGATATTTAGAACTCAGGTTAAAAAAAAAAAGCCAGGTAAAAGTCAATTGCTGAAGAACATCATGTTGAAAAAGCAGATGATATATGTTTATTTAATCAGTCACTACACATATTTAATTTTAACTATATGTACTGTAACACACTGTATTAGCTAGCAGAGTACACTAATCAGGAAACAAATCTACAGTCTCAGGAAATTTTTGCTACAGATGATAAGGCAATAAGCAAAGACATAATTACATCAAATAATAAAAGTTGTAATCTGAGCTTGAATGGGGATCAGAACTCTCAGTAGCTTCTGACTGTCCTATTTAGATGTTCAGATGTTTCTCAAACACTGAGGTGTTTGCTATGAGATTTTACCAGAGCTATCATGACTTATGGGTAAAATGCCCCACAATGCTGTGGATCTGGCATGGTATAGTGGATACTGTTAGGGCAGTTAGTGAATTCAGCTATAAAGGAAGAACAAATAAACAAGACCAACATCTTCCTAGATTCTTTATGGTATGCTATTTATTTATAATTTCTCTATAATAAAGCTATGAATGAATTATTACTGTGAGTGGCATAAACTAATATGCTCTCTCTAGCTGCCTTAGACAAAATGGTATTGCAAGTTAAAACCTTATAGTGGTGTTTGTGTAAGATGTCAGTTGTTGGAAGAGGATTCAGAGCGATCAGTAATTCCAGGGCAGCATTGGATCCAAAGTGAATTCATGGGCAGCCTGCACTATGTTCCAAGACCCTGGCACTGTAAATGCTGAATGGTAGTGAGTGCCATGTTTACATTTCTCTCTGGTGTTATACACTTTGCCAAATTAATATTAAGTAGTGGGTTTCTCTTTCCTCCTTAAATCATGTATTCCTTCTGCTTGTGAGGATCCTGCATAATGAAGAAAAGGGACAAAGGATTTACATAGTAATTCAAAGGCACTAGGTACAACCCATAGTACATTATCATCTCCATAAACACAAAATATGCTGCCATTGTTCATTGTTCAGATAAGGTGGTGTGGTAATCTGAAATAAATTGATGGTATGATAATTGAATATATATTTAATGACAATCTGGGTTTTGGAAGGGAGATAGAAGAAGAAATTCTGAATCTGAGTTGCTGATTCAGCTAATAGCAAAACAACTACATTATTCCTGCAAATAGAAATATACGAATAAAGGCTCAAATTTTCTAGGGAAAGTAAAATGCACTATTGAACCAGTTAATAGTGAAGCTGAGATAAGTCTATGAAATGGAAGCAGCAAGTGAACAATTGATTGTGTGCTTTTAGAGGATCTAGCTAACAAGAGTCATTCAGAAATCCTAGCATATAGATAGCCTTGATTACATGACAACAAATTAGATGGTCTAGAGAAAGTGAATAAAGTGTTATTTGCAGACCCATATTCATGGTCACTTCATTCACAATATCTAGAATACAGAATCAACCTAGACGCCCATTATCTGACAAATGTGCAATGGAAATATACACCATGGAATGTCATTTATCTGTGAAAAATGAAATCATGAAAATTGAAGGTCAATAGGTGGAGCTTCAATAATTAAGTGAAGTGAAATCAGGTAGGCCCCAAAACAAATTCTTATTATCTCTCATATGAAAGGTATACCTTCAAATCTTAAGTGTGTTTAACACTGAGTACATGCAAAAAGCAGGAAAACTCAAAAAAAAATTGGCTGAATGGATGCATTTATGGAATAGGATAGTAGAATACAGGTGAAATAAAAGTAGATAGGGGGAATATTTGGGGCAGGGAGACTCATGTAAGTTAAGAGCGATTGTAGTGGGGCTATGAGAAACCAGGGAAAGAATAACCAAAAGGAAGCATAAATAATGATATCATTTGGGTGTCTGTAACCCTGTAATCCATACTTAAAAGAAATGTTAAGTAAGGATAGAATAATGTATGATATGAAAGAACAGATGAAGAAAAGTGGGACTTAAACATCAAAGTTGTGAGGGGGACATGGAGATGGGGAAAGGAGGGATGGAGGTGGAGTAACCACAGCTAAGGATTGATGCAGAAGCTTTATTAAATTGCACTAGTGTTTATGCTAATTAAAAATATTAAAAAATGAAAGTGTTTGTATATAATTTTTATATTGAATGTTACTATTACCAGAACAATTGGGTAATCAAGTAAAAATGCCAGGCACAGATTACTTCTACATGAGTTTTTGGCCAGAAAGGACAAAAAGGCGCCTAACTCAATACAGGTTTTCCCATTTCTCTATTTGCCCACGATAAGTATGTGGAAAAACCTCTTGTCAAGGACACTACATGGCCTTGTTGCAGGACACAGTAATCAGTATTGAACTGAATAGGAAACTTTCTCTGCTGGCTAGCTTTCATAGTGCTAGAAGGTGCTGGGAAGGAATAGAAATCAGTGTTCATAACTGAGATTGATTCCTGCTTGCTACAACACTAACCTAACAGGCAAGGTGTACCCACTAATTTTGTATTGGGAAATTTTATGGAAATAGCTAATTACTCATTTTCATTGGATTGGAGGCCTGTTCCACAGGAGGGATTTCAAGTTTGCTATGTCAGCATAGTCAAATCCATAGCTAGGAAAATCAACATAGGCCTTAGAGAAACTATTGGTGCTGTTTCTCTAAATACTTATATTGTCCAACTGCCCTCTAAATATTTAGGTTTATATCTTTAGACGTGTTCTCAGCTTTAATCAGAGGAGTTTCTTACTGAAGACAGCAGTGATTACACATGCAGACACTTTACTCTGGGACTCAGTAAATGTGAGTGCTCAGTTGTATACCCTTCCCTCAAGGAACAGAGAACAGTGGAAGAAAGGCAGAAAGAATGGAAGGGCAAAAGTTGTGAAGGAGAGCTATAACTTGTAGTCAGCTGCCAGAGCAGTGGTGAGCTGAATTCATCATACTTTGCTGTAGGAAAGACGAAATCAAATAGTCACCTTGAAAAAGTATTTGATAAATTGTTTAAAAGTAAGCACTCATTTATAACATGACCCAGGAATTTCTCTTATTTATCAAAAAAAGCATATGTGCATAAGAAAAACTTCTGTACAAAATCTACAAAATGAACTTTTGTGATAGCCTCTGGATGGACAAAATTAAACATCTGCCCTTGGGTGAATGATTAAAAGCAATGGTCAAGTTAATAAAGAAGTAGCTACTTAGCAAAAAAGAGAAAAATAGGCTTATACCTGCTACAATATAGATGAACCTCAAAAAATATGATATATAAATAAAAATTCTGTTCACTTGAAGTTCTCTAGAATGCCAAAACAGAGACATGTGAAGTGTTATACAGAGTTGAAAGTAGTGTAAAATAGTTCTCATAGTTTTTTCACAATTTTATGAAATTAGAGTATATCAAACTGCACAATTAAAAGGGTAAATTTCATTTCTCTAAACCACTTTGTAGGTGTTGGTTGGGGCAAAGGGTTGTTTTTTGGTCTAATTCAATTCTCCATTCTAATCCTGGAGCCCCCGAGCATTTTGGCTTTCATACAATCTAGAACATTTAAACACAATCTAATCAACCTCCAAGATTCACTGCAGACTAAGACACTCTGACTAGTTCTCTGAATTCTGACTCTTCTGTTTGAACTCACTTGCTGCTCTGGTTCAAATTCTTCTCCAAGATGACTGGATCAAAGTGACTTTGTGACCTGGCTGATTGTTTCTGAACAAACTTTTGACTGTGGAAGATTCTGATCTGAGTCAGACTGAACTGCTCTTCTCGGCTTCAGATGGACTCACTCTTACATCTGATACTGATTCCATTTGCTGAGCTGCTTCTGTGTCTTCTCAGACTCCCCAGTCAGACCTCCTGCTTCATACTGGCCCAGTCAGCCTATATGCCTTATCCTCTGTTGAACCACTTCATTATCTCTGTGTCTTGTTCCTTATCTGCTTGCTTCAGACTACTAGGCTCATACTGGCTACTGAAACTGATTCTGCTGTAACTGTCTCTGCTCTGATGCAAGAGCCTTCTTTTATATTGGGAGAATAGGGCATGCCCTCACTCTGACTCACTCTGTTAACTCTTCCTCTGATTAGTAACTTCACCTGTCCTTCGCCGACTCATTTCACATGTCATTTTTTGTGTGACACTGATTCTTTCTGAGCTCTATAAAATGTGTGTGCTTCTACACTCTGGTTCTGTCTTACGGATTAATAGCATGGACGGCCACTGCCTTCTGAATACTGAGACTAAAGATGTTTGCTACCACTGCTTTCTGAATACTGAGATTAAAGATGTGTACAAAAATTATTAATATTTTTTTTACATTCCATCCAGACCACAAAAGCCTCTGAATATGATTCCTTCATACAGACACTTGAAATGTAGACTCTTCCTAGCTTTCACACAGGCCCTTTCTTCTATACTCCTTCAATAACACAAAAATAAAATGTCCATGTAATGTAAGGAGGTGATTAGACAACTTTTTCAAGCTGTTTTCCAGGCTCTGGTGCTCCTCAGTGGAGTTGTTCATCTTCATGTTTACCAAACCTTATTGCTGGATAAAAGCTAGATGATCTTTTCTAATTTTAAACTGTGAATGATGAAGAAGGTGCTGGCAGAGGTTGTGTGACCTTCTAAAGCATCCCAGCTTATCATATCACATTGGCTTAAACTTAAATATTTACTATCCAGAAATAAAGAAACAGAAATAATATCTCCAGCTGAGGAACATCCATCTGTACCTCATGTGATTTTATTTTTTAAATATATGAAGATAAGACAGGGTATCTTAATATAAAATCTCTGCTAGCTTACTGTGGGTGTATCTATACTTATATTCCTGTATCTATTAATTTTTCTATCAGTCTATCATTAATGTGTTTATCAACTATGTAGCTGAACTTGAAGAATGATATACAAATATATGATTTATATTTTTTTTACTGAGACTATATTTAGAAATGTTTATATATGACAATTTTTCAATGATATTCCATTCTAATGGTTATGGAACAGTCAGAAATATGTAACATTTTGTTCATAAGGTGAATCCACATTTTAAATATGTGCTTCAGCTTATATGTGCATAATATATATATATACACATACATACTATATATTATATATGACATACTAGCAATACTGTTTGGGATTCCAAGTTGCACATACCACATTTTGTAAACCAGGTAGAAAATAGCATAGTAGCAATGACTTCACTGTAGTATTTGTGATATACTTGTTCCAATATCCAATTTTAAGAGACACATATGGTGACTATTGTATAGTAGATAATATTTACAAATTCATTTAAGTAATTTCAGGAAAAAATGACAGAGTATGTGGAATTCTAAAAAGATTTTTATTGATTCATTTTCCTTTTAATCTATAACAAGTACATTATTGATGAATGGCACCGGAGAAATAAGTGGAATGAAACTGTGAGGAGGAATTAAAATGTTTAAAATCAGGGGAGAATTTGTTTGCTATAAAACTCATCCTTCTATCTAGCTGGAGAAACTATGCCTTCTGTTTTGATCTGATCTGAGTTTCTGTATCTCTATTTTTCTTCTCCATTTCCATATTTTGGTGATATTCTCCTGTTCATCAAGGACTCCTTTTATATTGAGTTTGGAAACATCAGCACTGTGTATCCTTCCCATCACAGACTTATTCCTCTAACCTACTCTATATTACCAAGTCTTCTATTTCAGGTTGTGCCCAATATGTATTTACACATGGAAAGAACATACATTCATTGAATTGAAGCCAGGTCTTTCCTCCTATTAGTATTCACAAAAGTTGGTATTTTGTCGAGGATATTCTTGGGGTGCAAGAAATACCTGTCAAATTCAAAATGATGAAGGAATTTGGCGGAAAAATGTAAGAAAAAGACTTGGCACTTACACAAGTAAAGTGGACATTGCTGATAACTTTGGGCAATGTGAAATTCTGTAAAGATCTTCCCCAGAACAAAGTCAATTGGCTGCAGGCACTGGATAGGGATGTTCAATTTCATTTTTCTTAGAGTAAAGGGCACATTTCTATCTTTCACACAAATTGGTGCAATTACTGGAACGAGATAGAATTATCCTGCTTGCTATTGTGTGTGCTCAGTTTCCCAGAATATGGAGGATACCTTCAGGGATTTATTAACAACTTTCTACAGTCAGACTATTTTAATGTTGTGAATGCCCTGGACACTGAATCTTCAAAATCTAAAAAAGCTTTATTTCCAGAAGTTTTTGCATAGCACTATTATAATTGTGTTGGGAATAATATAAATTTTAACCCATAAATGTTCACTGGTTTCTTTTTCTTGCCTCAAGATCTCTAACGAATATTCTGGCTGAATCTGATTTGTCTTCAATTCCTCACCCAAGCACACAGGGATAATATATTACAAGCAATGGGACTGGGGAAATAGTTAGAAACGTGAAAGCGCAAATGGATTTTATATCCTTATGGTCAGAATATAAATGGCAAAGAACAAATAGAAAAGAAATTAGAGAGGGGAGAGTAGAAATAGATGATGAACAAAAAAATATAGCCAGAATTGCAGGCTTGGGGATGAAGATTATGGGGAGTTTTTGTGTTTTCTGTACATCTTGTAAAGACTGCATCTGTAGCAATGGGAAGCATGATAAAAATATACTGGAGAGCAATGGGTATGCTCATCCTTTCAGATTTTTCAAAATGCATATTCCAACAACATCTATTGTCTATTTTTTTAAACATTAGAAAAAGGAGAACCATCCTCAGACTTAGTTTTTTATGAGTGATTACTAAGCTACATATTTCCTTTTCTCTGTCTGTCTGTCCTTCTTCCTTTTGTCTTAAATTTTAAATAAAAATATTCATACATGTAATCAAAATAGAACCTGATGTATAGTAATCATTCAAGGATTGCACAAAAAATTATATGGTATTTTAGCTACTGTTAATTACCTTGATAAAACATCACAACTAACACAACATATAAACGATAACATTTAACTCAAGTGGTCCCAGTTCCAAAGTATTAGATTCCATGACTGTCATGAACAAATGGATATTATTAGCATGGCAGCAAGCTGGCAGGGAGAGCAATGGAGATGTAGTGAGAGTTTACATGTTCATACAACAATTAAAAGGGAGAGAAAGAGCTAACTGAGTTTGGCAGGGGATTTTGAAATATCAAATTCCACTCCCAGTCACACACCTCTAACAAAGCCATATTATATAAATGGTCCCAAATAGTTCCACTGAGTATTCAAACATGAGCCTGTGAGAGCCATTCTATTTATAATTCAAACTACCACACATAGATAATTACAATAAAAGGCATCATTGACATTTCTGAATAAATTAGAAAAGGAAGTGGGACAATATCTAAGTTGTTAAAATTCTGCTGATATGCCATACAAAAGCAATTATGATGGCAAATCATTTTAAACAATTTTTTTTTAATTCTTAGAGAATGCTATACAATTTGTTTTGAGCCCATTTCCATCCACTGGAAGAAAAAGCTTCTCTGATAAGTGTTGAGAAATACACTGATCTATAGGTGTAGCAACAAGCCATTTGGAATCATTTTAATACTGTCAATTTATCAGAATAATAGTATAATAGGGCCTATCTAACCTCAGATTCTTGGCCCTTTTTACAGTTACAGATTGGGGGTTTATCTCATGAACTAAGATCTAATCAGAGGTAATTAGTTTCTTACACAATATTTATGCCAAATCTTAAATATAAATCAAATTAACTTTAAAATATGAAATTTGGAAAAATATAATAGTTTATAGAGATTAAATACATTGTATTTATTATCTTTACTGCATAATTATTTTCTTCTGATTTTAGTTATTATATAATATACATATAGAGAAAAACACGTCCCAGTAATTTATACAAACACACATGCCTTTGTGTAATAACTTGAATAATAGCATTATTTTTAGTTAATGAATCACAAAAAATGGAGGCAATCTTCTCTCACAAACTTGTCATAAGTTTTAATACTTGGTACTTCAAATGACCATTTAGCCACCCATCATATGTTTAGTTTTTTCTTCTGTCTGCTCCTAGTTATTTTAGGACTATGTCAAGAATATTCTTTATGAAACATCCTTAAATGTAATGAGTCTTTCTGGTGAAATCTCATATCCTTTCTGGGCTGCCCTTCACTTGTAATCAAGCAAAACTCCCTCTAGTCATATGTACACAGATTGTCATTATCTTCTAAGCAAAATTACAGATTTATTCAAGGAGGCCATATTTTTCTTTATACGCTGAGAATAATTAAATGCTTGTCACATTGTAGACACTTAATGAAAAAAAGAATTAGAATGTATCTAAAACTTATTCCGTTTCTTTTAGCTTCCAAATTTAATTACGTGAAAATGTCTGGTCAGTTTCATTTCTCCAACATCTGTCAAAGCACATTCTGCATCTTCACTGCTGTTGCCAGTGTGTTAGAGTTTACAATATCATTACTCACAAGAGCTATTTCTAGAGATCTAATTGGATAGTCTGTCTCTTTCTAGTCAGTCAAGCAATCTACAGATCTCATTTTAGAATGGAATCATTCTAGATTGTAAATGTGTCTATATTTATACTCTACATACTCCTAAGTATATCCCTTTCAATAAGTATATCAAATATGAGATCATCATCTCATTTCTCATAAAAGTATTTAGACATATGCGTCTCAGCTCGTAAGTAACTTTTAACTCAAGACCTTCCTGTAAGTGCTCACCATTGAATACAGTGATGTTCACTCACTTCACCATCTCTGTGTTCCTGATATCTGAAAGGGAGAAATATTTAATGGAAATTAAGCATCATTCTTTAAAGATTTGACCTATTACTTACACGAACATCTCCTCTTCATTTCCCATTCACCAGAAACTACTTATGTTCCAGCTAACTTCTCAATATTCTCTAGAAGATGACATTTTGAGTATGTTTCCCTCTCCTCGTGATCAACTCATTTTCTTTCAATCCCATACAAACTCCTGAAATACATAGCAACATCCATTCATTTTCTGTATCACACCCTGGCTTTCTCCAAGAGTTCTGCAAGAGAATGATCTACTGCATCAAGTGTGTCTCCTCATCATGTCAAGATGTAGACATTGCAAACTGTATCCTATTGTCTTCTCTATGTTCATTCACTAATTGAGTAATTATTTTTAATTCTACCTTCACTTTAATTTTCCTGTAGTGTTTGCTCCAATCTGCTTGGAAAAATTGTGAAGAATTATTACTTTGTAAAGGCTAAGCCTTTCAAACTTCATTCTTGCTCCTTGCTTGGTACTGTAGAAAGAATTCCTCTCTGTGGCCTCATCTGTACTTGACAATGAAAAGTATGCTCTATTGAAAGCCTTCTCAGATTTATGGAAGTATAATTTGATTGTCTCAGTTTTCCTTTGGAGTTTGAAATTTAGGCTTTAGTTACTTTCTTTGACCACAAACATGAACTCTAGTTTTATCTGAGTGTGACTCCTTGTACTCCCCTGTCCAGCTTCTTAAAGCCAAATACTTCCCTTACACAGGTATTTAACATTTTCAAGGTAGTTCAGCCACTCGGGCTGACAATATTTCTCACAATAACCATAGACTAACAAAACCCCCAGTATCAAGTACAAGAAATAATCTTTTCTGTGGTTGATAATCGTAATCCACATGACTCCCAAAACAATATGGACTATCTAGTTGGTACTTGGTTGACTCTAAGGGGTTAAGGTGGGGGTCCTAGTGCTGAAGGCACCTGCCACTTAGGATACAAGACTCACATGGTTGGAATCTGAACACTCCTTTTCTTCAATCTTGCTTTTGTGGTACCACAAAAGGCTATGAAAACTATCAAGAGATGTGAGCAATTAAACACTACCACAACTATGAATGGCAACAATGTACAGCTTGGCAAGACATCTATGCAGTAGTAACAATCTCTTGTTAGCTATAATCAAGAGTTGTCTAATTCGATATCAGGCCTACTGAACAGGAGAGAAATCATGCCTAGACTGTCAGCCTAGTCAGCTTCCTGGGGCCAATGAGGTCAAGGTCACAGAGAACTATCTACTGTTATCACTTTGCTAGACAAGCATAATTCCTTACTACATTATAAATCTTATCTTTATGCCTACATAAAACTATAGCTAACACTCCTCTTCAAAGAAGACTGTCTTTATATCAGTGGAGACCATGATGGAAAAATACAATTGGACACAATGCAGAAGTCACTGGATTTTGGGGAGTTTAGCCACAGGTATACCTGCTACAGCTTCTGAATCTATGTCTCAGAGAAAATACTAAGACAGGGAATAAAGTGTATGTGTTCTAGAACAGCAGCAAGTTTGAAGTGAAACAAGCTCTCCTAGGAAAGGCTACACAAACAAGACTGGAGAAATGCAATATCAATGGCCATGTTAACTTGGAAGTTGGAAAATTTGATGGGGTTCCACCCCTAGAACAAAAGCTACAGGTAAATAAAGACTGCAAGGAGAAGGAGAATTTATCTCTCCTGGGATTGAACACCAATTGGTTGTCCAATGCAGAATGTTCTCTACTAAAACCATATACACACAAACAACTAAACAGGAATCATTGGCTTATAATCATATATTTATTGAGAAAGAGTTCATCAGTTTGAGGGTGTGAGGGAAAGGAAGGAAGTAGAGGGAGGAAGTTTTGGATATGCTGGAGAAGAAAAAGGGAGGATGTGGGGGTTGGGAGAGTAGTGTAATTCTGTTTCAATTAGAACATATTAAACAAATAGAAGTAATTGGTTATCCCCATGCTGCAAAACTACATACAGTTGAACTCCAGTCCATTTATAACAGTGGCTACACAGAAAAGGCTTCTGTGGCAGAACTAGTTGAAATGATTTCATTCTTTCTATACTCATATTTTTAATGGTACATTGCTAAGAGCTACAAGACAAAACCCAAGAAATTTATTATTTCTGCACTTTTAACAGGAAAAAGCTGGAAATTTAGCAATCAACCACTGCACCACAGAAAACAGCACACTGGCAAATTATTCATTATTTTTCTTTAAATAATAAAGGTAGGAAGTGCATGGACTTTAATCATGCACAAGAATTTTGAGATTTTTCTTTAGCAACCATTTTACCTGACTTCTGACTCCTTAGAATAAAGAATGAAAAACAACAAGGGTAATTTTCCTTGTAATTAATTTTCATTTGACATGAGCATTTGTATGTATTTAAATGCAAATGTTTTTAAAAGCTGGTAATGGAAAACAGCATTACTCCTGCTCACCATTCTGTTCCACAGGTAAATCAATTTGTTCTGTCCTTCAGTCCTTTTCTTCAAAACCCTTTTAAAAAGTGGAGGGAAAGGCTGACTTTTATTACCCTATTTATTTACAATTATATCTAAGTACATAATGTTTTTATATTATCTATTCTCTCATTATGTATTTACAAATTATTTTAGGAAGCTAGTTATTCATCTGTTTTGGTTTATTTCCTTGCTTTGTTTAATAACATCTTTTTAAACATTCCCCAATTCATGAGGAGAAAAGTTTTGATTTTCAGAAATAGTTTACTATTTTTTTATGTATGTAAAGATCTGGCTGTGTCTACACCCTGTACTTTACAAGCCAGCTCTCCACTTAAACTTGAAATTCACGTGTTGGGGAATTCAAATATATTCTGTTGTAGCTGAAACACATTCTGTTTATGTAGCCCATGCTGGGATTGACTCAGGGCTTTCTTCATAGCCGATAGATTTGGATGTGGTAGATTATTTTTAACTAGAAGTTTAAGTTCTATAGTTATTGTAAATGTTCTTCAGATATATTAATAAGTTCTTCACATAATCAGAAGTTTTTTCATCTTCTACATTTTCTTCTTCATTTTCAAAGCTTTCATTTTGCTCTTGAAAATCAACTTGAACTAGTAACCCTTTTCACTAAGTTTCTAAAATTCAGTCATCAAAATTATTTATCAATAGCATTTCTCAATTCTTTTAAATTCTTTTTTCAGAGGTTTTCATTTGGTTTTGTCTTTCAGATAATTAACACGTGGATACTTGTATGTGCCTCCCTCCTGCTCATTTAGAAACTTTATCCTGAAAAGTGTGGTACTTAAATAGACTTTCACATCCCTGTTACCTTTGAGTTCTTTGAGTGGAAAAGTTGCTGTGGATCAATCCCTCACTCTGAGATTGCAATATACTTCACACTATTCCTTGTAGGATGCTTTACTTCTGACCTTCTTTGAAACTTCTAAGGACTGTGCTCTCAAAAACAGGTGCTTGGAAGTGATAATGAGTTTCATTGTGTTAAGCAAAATTAAGCAGACTCAGAAGTCTTATATGTGTACTCCAAGTTTGTGTACAATGCATATACACAAGCCGATGGATGAAAGGTGAAAGAAAGAATGAGAATGAAGATGAATGAATGAGGGAAAAGGGAAAGTGATTGTAAGCAAAACACAATGATATTCATACATGAAAATATCTTAATGGAACTCATTACTTCCGGCATGTAGTTAAAATATTTACAATGAAAGTCATTCAGACAATACCATTCATTTAAATACTCCTTTCTACCTGATCCTGTTCTTCCATAGAAGTTTAACTTCTTATTTACAATAATTTATTAATTCGATAGCTGTGTTTTCTGTGTATTCATTTCTCCACTTTTGCTCTTATATTTGTGTTATGAATGTTTACTAGGTTTATTTAGATTGGATATTACAGTTTAAGTTATTATTTGTAAATGATTGTTGAGTCTATGATTGATTTTCAATAATAAACCAGGATCACTGAGTTACATTTAAGAAGCATGTTCAATAATATGATGATAATTTTTTCACAGATTTTTCTCAAAAACTAAATAAAAATATCACATTCAATTTAATAGCTTGCTTTTCTTTCCTCAATAAGAAAATCAAGATCCATAATGAAATGATTCTTTCATTAAACAGTTGTGATTATTTTTATTTACTCTAGTGGAAAACACTGTGCTCTTAGCTGGTGATTCAAGGGTGAAAAGGTGTTTCACCATCTGGTAAGGTGAATTAAGCACATAATTATTCATGAGTGCAAAAGTATACCTGTTCTATGAGACATCATAGGAACAACATCTGTCTCAGAATTGTGAGGTCAGACAAGGGTGAGACTGAACATGATGTCTAAGCTGACATCTGAATCATATGTATGAATTCACCAGGTTAATTTCAGGAGGAACAAAGGTCATATCAGAAGTATGGCAAGACTTAAAGAGAGGAACGTGAACATGAATACAGAGAGACAGAAGTTTGTTTTGATTTGTAGGAACTCTGATTAGAGATAAAGTGGGGTAAGAAGCCTGAAAACATTAGCAGAGTTCAAATCTTAATGCCACAAAATTAATGTGAATGTATTTAAAGAGGTATCGGGGCATGAACTATTCATCTGAAGTGAAAAGTGTGGATTAAGTAGAAGAAAGCATTAACAAAAGTAAGAGATGGGAGATGATGGATGTAATCAAGCTAAATTCATTAGAAGTCATTAATAGACTTGTAATATTAGGTACAGAAGAACTACACAGAGTAGCATCATTTTCACAAGGCATAATTAGAGAATTGGTTAACAAAAAGAGTACTTTTATTATTTTCCTGTTTGCATTTATCTTCAAGCTTAAAATTCAACTATTGTATTTTGCCAGCAGCAAGCAAAGAATAATTTCTTATAGTTAACGGAAGTTTCAGGGATGCATAGCATAAATGATTAATCCTCTTGATCTCATTATTGGCAGAGCAACATTGAATGCGGTAGCAATGTGACATCAGATATGTACTTTCTAGTGGCCATAATTTTCTAAGTGTGCTTTTGAAGAAGCTGCTTCATTGAGTACAGGATGTTGATGAAACCAGCAGTTAATAAAACGATGCATAGGTTGTGAAATTAAGAGTTAGAAACATTTAATAGATTTAGTGTATCAAAAGTACACCATGCCACAGTATATACAATGCAAATTCCTTTTCAAGAAATGATATGAAATTTAGTCATATTGCTTGGCCAACAAATACAAAGTGAAAATGTACTTGAAAGCAATAAAAAATTAGAAAATACTGTATCAAGAGTACAAATGAATTTGAAAACGGAGTATTTAAGATAAATAGAGTAAATATAGTCAATTAAAAATGCATTGTGATAAAGTAAAATAATCCCCAAACCTTTACTTTTAGTAGATCTTAAATATCTAAGCATTGTTTCCTTACATCAGGTTTTTCTTAAAGCACTAGACAAGTAGAAGATGTAATTGTTTAGTAGTTTCTATACATTCAAACATGATTTTGATATGTGTATTTTTTGTATTTACCAATGCTTAGTGGTTAAACTCAGGTTTATGCTAGACTGAGATCTTACAATAAAGTAGTTGACAAATACCAAATACGTAATACATACCTGGGTTCTGCAGTCAGTAAGTGGCCATGATGTGACTTCTACTAAGCTCCAACTGTCTTCAAAAGACATTCCTTAAGTTTTCTACTGTACATGGATGCTCCTTGACTTTAAATAAAGACTGAACAAAACAAAGGTTCCAAGGACAAAAGGGCTTTTATGACTTTTTAATTGAAATTTTCTTTAACTTCCTTCAATTTACATGTTTTCTCTCAATATTATTTGCCTATTTTTTATCCATTTATTCAATCTTTAAACACAAATAATAATAGATAAATTAATTAAATCCATTAATCCATCATAAGGAAACTCTCAGTCTGATTTAAAAGAAATTAGCATTGTGAGACAAGAATAATAAAGTATAAACATTCCTCAAAGTCTCTATTTAGCTTAGTTATGATTCTGAACTTATTTAACCTTTAACTTATTTATCTTTACTATTTCTCATTCATATTGCCTGCTGTAAAATTTTATGTTGGTATTTTAAAAGCTAGATTTCTGACATCCTATGATGACATCATTGAAAGTATAGTCTCAATAAAATATGTGGTTCCCTCCCACAAATTAGCCAACACTCTCAATACAAATAAGTATAATGATGCAGGACATGTGCCAGCATCATTCAGTCATCCTCATGAGCTTCAACAAGGGAAATCTGGTGTATTACACTGGCTCTCAAAAGCATAGCACAGGCCTCTACACTGTCACATATTAAAGAAAAAGTACAATTTAATGTCAGATTCACCTATGATATGTGCCTGTATTTCATGCTAAATTTATGATGCTGTTGTAAATACCACTCTTCTTCTCCCACTCTAGTTTGTTAATCTATAATTCTCAAAGTGAATTGTGCTGGCTACTCCTTTGTCAACTTGACACATAACATAGAGTTATCTGAAAGGAGGGAAGCTTAATTGAGAAAACGCCTTCATAAGATCCCGTTGTAAGGTATTTTCTTAATTAGCAATGATTGGGAAAGGGCCCATCTCATTGTCAGTGGTTCTATCAGTGGGCTGGTAGTCCTTAATTCTGTAAGAGAACAGGCTGAGCAAGCCACGGGAAGCAAGCCAGTAAGCAACACTCCTCTATGGCTTTTGTGCCAGCTCCTGCGTCCAGGTTTAAGCCCTGCTTGAATTCCTGTAAGGACTTCCTTTGATGATGAACAGCATTATGGAAGTATAAGATAAATAAATCCTTTCCTCCTTTACTTACTTTGGTTATAGTGTTTGTTGCAGCAATAGAGCCCAACATCAATTAGGGTCTCCCAATTAGGGTCTCCTTCGGCTACAACAAAAGATAGGTACACTGACAAAATTACTCTACACAAGCTGCTAGCTGAGAAGGGCAGGGGAACAATATGGAGGAGAATCTGATTGTGCTCCTTCTGTTTGGGGAATCATTAATCCATCTAGTGTTTTATTTATAGTCCTTTAAGCCCCATGTACCTTAATGCAGCTGATAGGCAGTAGAGATATGCCATAAGGTTAATTTATATGTGCTTATAGTTCTCCTCAGCAATTGTAAAATTATAATCCATATCTAACTTTTCTGTATGCATGTGCTTTTTTTAAAAAAAATTCACTTTAAAACAGGATCTCACTATTTAGCTCAGACTGACCTGTGGCATCCTGTGGTCCTCTTGCCTCTGCATCCAGACCATTTTGATTATATAAATCTCATAAACTCCCAAGTAATTAGGCAATTTATCAACATTTAGAGACAGAAACTATCTTTGAGGTAGAAATAAAAACTCCTACTTTAACTAGGAAATACAAGAAAGAATTAACTTTTGATTCAATATGTGGTTTTTCTAAATCAATTACTTTCCCTACTCTGCCAATATATTAAAACTCAATTAACTGTTGGAAGAGGAATACTTTCTAAACCACACACAGTCCCTAAAATATTAATATGGGATATATGTCACTAATAGAATATATTTTCCTTTTGATCTATTAATATCATTTTTTTTAGTATTTGTTATAATTTTAATTGTGTATTGATGCATCTGAGTACTGTTTCTGTGCGAGGCATACTGGAGCTGAACTGTAACCTACATGGGGGAGTGCTCAGAACAAAACTTGGGTCTCCTGCAAGATCAGTATGTGGTCTTAACTTTTGAGTGATCCCTCAATCTGTAATTATTTTTAAGAGATATGTTTAGGGATTCCTAATAGAAAATACATACTAATACTTATTTTCATTCCTTCTATAAACACCCAGCAAAAACACAGCTAAAGCATTTAGAATTGTTTTAGGAAATTCACATTTTAAATTATACACTTGAGAAGATGTTTTAAAGGAGGTAATGACTTTTATAATTAAAGGTCTTAAATATTATTTGAAAATTATATTTCATGGGCTCGTGGTTTCATATTGCAGCAAACTCAAGTTATTTCTCATCTGACCAAAAACTAGTGAAATCCTACTGTTACTTTTTATTTATATTTAACTCTGTTTTGTTGAACATATGCTGGCATTTTGGCACAAGCATGACTACCTGCAGTATGAATATTTTTGTTTCTCTGAATTTGAGTTGATGCCAGAATCTCAGTTGAAGTTGTCTGTTATATTTTAAGCATTCATCTATTGATCTACATGGAACTCTTTCAGACAACATAGAAATTAGTAATGTTTCAATATAGGCTGACAATTATCCTCATTTAATAAATCCTTCCAGCTTATTGAGCTGTCCTAGCTTGAAGAACACAACTTGTCAGAGGGCTGTCTGGGTTGGTCAACATTCATATACTGGACTTGTCCAGTAGTTGTCCAGGAACTTGTCACGTGTTAAAATAATTCCAGCTGTGGCAATTATTAAGACAAGATACTTTCAATATGTTGAAGAGCTTAGCGCTTTGTTGTGTCCTTTTCCTACTATTTCTCACAAATAACCTTGAGCTAAATATTTTATTCTCTGTTTCACTAGAAATTCAATGCTTGTATGACTGGATGGGTTATAATGGACACTATTCTGATGGATACATGCACAGGATATGATTATATGAATATTAATATTTAGTTACATTCTTGGTGGTATAAAATATAGGGAGAATATAATTGGCTGTCATCGATTATGAGATACTGATACCTGCCTATTTTTAAAACCTCCATGATCAGGCATACATTATAACTTAAAAATTCTAACATTTATGGAGTATCCTTTTAGTTAAATACAAAAATATAGAAGTAGATATTTAATCCTATACTAATAAACAACTCTAAATATTATAGTGCATTTGGTTTTATTTCACATAAAAATTGCATTTGTCAAAATTATCAAAGCTGTTACAAAAATTTTTTGAGAAATGAATGTCAATAATTTTGATACTATATCACTTGTTGAATTTATAAGGCATTCCAGAAAGTGGGCTACTAACAGATGATCTCAAAATTAAATTACTGTTATTGTACTGTTATGGATTAATTTTATGTTGGAGAAGAGAGGCTAGTGGATTAAGTTGTCCAACCTTAGATATATTTTTATATATTTTTATATCAATCAATATATATATGTTCTTTGTATTGGTCTTAGAATTCAACTAAGTACCTCATATGTGCTACCTATTTAAACATCTAGATAATTTGTATGTAACTGGAGTCTTGTTCATGACATAATTAATGTTAACCAAGAGCCACTATCAGACCCATATGGATTAATAATTAGTGTAAATATTTTTATATTCATATTATTTGACAAAGCCAGTCTCTGCTCTAAATGGGTATTAATTATTTTAAAACAAAAAGAGAGAGATCAACAGTATTTCTTCTAGATAATAATAGGAAAATTTAAAATTCCTCACAGAAACCTGATATTTAGATTCATACTTAACATGTGTCCTGAGCAGATGGCATAATGAAACTTACTATTTCTCATGCTGAACTGCCCCGAATTTGAAGAAATAATATATTTTAAAGAACCACATAGCTCTTTCCAGAAAATTAATTTTCATTTTCAAAAGTGGTTAGTGAATATGAATAACATTATTTGTAGCTATCCTATACATTGCAAATCAACTTTAATTAAATTTTGAAAAAGTAATGAAATTTTGGTATCTACCTCTTTATTGTGGCATCACGTGCTAAATAAATGATAACAGACATTCTCAACAAAATTCTCACTATGATATGGATTTCAAAAATATGCTAATGTGGCCCCTGACCACAAGCAGAACAAACAATTCCATATTTCAATGAGGTCTGTGAGTTCTCCTCGATGAAATTTCCTTTCTTTGTGTAATTTTTGTAAAGTCTCCATTAAACTCAATAGAAATTGAAGATATACTTGAGATTTAGAATAAACTACCTAGACTTCATGCATCTTGGGATTTTTTCAGAATATCACAAGAAATTTTTTGTTTGTAAGAAATGATCAATGTTGAGTTCCAGGATGGTTCTCAAAAAAATGAATCTTGAGAAATACTCATAAAAATATGACAAAGATCATACATATTATAACCAAATACTGGATTCAGGAAGACTAGAAATTTCCTTGTTAAAAAACTGCAAATTTGAATATCTAAGTAATGTTAATGTACTGGAATTTTTTGTACCTCCCTAAAACAACTTATATTTTTTAAGACAATATATTTGAATACAAAATGACAAATAAATTTGACTAAATTTGTATGAAGAGTCCAATACAAATAGGTAGAGACACCTGAAATCGTGCCTTAGGGAAATTCATGTGTGTCGATGATTTAAATATGTTTATAAAAAATAAACTTTCCCAGAGCTGCTAAGATAATCTGAGATATACAACATTGACACATCTAATAAAAGGCTTTGAGAGAAAAGACCTAAGCATAAAATATGCCGGATTGAAAACTAGGTTCCATAAATGGTCATGTTATACCTGAACAGACAACACTTCATGGAATACCTGTGTTTGATAGGGTAGCACATGGATTTACAAGGAAAGTGGTGGAGGTGGTTGAGTAGGAGAGGACAAGAGAAGAGAAAGATATGAGTAGGAATCTCTGCATCTATGAGACCCAGCAGTAATAGCCTTGTAAGGCAAGAAGGAAATCTGGTTCAACACAACTCAGCATATCTTGTTGTTTTAAACTTCTAGACTCTTACCCTGGGCAGTTTATTGTAGGCATGTTTATATATAGTGAAATTTGGAAATAGTTTCCTGGTTTAACACAATCCCCTGTGCACAAGGAAGCAAAATTACATCAAAACACTTCTCAAAGTATGTG
Source organism: Cricetomys ansorgei (assembly GCA_026225945.1). NCBI lineage: Eukaryota > Metazoa > Chordata > Mammalia > Rodentia > Nesomyidae > Cricetomys > Cricetomys ansorgei. The sequence continues at coordinate 102,852 of JAMJFZ010002311.1, forward strand.
TCATTTCTTCCATGAATGTTAGTTCTGGAGATAAGATACATGTATGATCTGAAGGGCCTAGTTAAGGATTTGGTATATTCTTGGCCATACAGATAATGTAGAGGTCATTTGGACCATTAGCAACATTCTGTTTTCTTTGTGGATGCTTTGGGGAAACCGTGAACATATAGATAACACAAAAATTAGCTGGATTATTAAATATCTCCATCCTGGTTGTGAGATTTTGTGTGAGTCTCTTGCCATACTAATTATGTAAAGTTATAGATTGTAATTATATAAAATTATAGATTATTAGCCACATCCAGTTCTGCTCATAGGAGTTTGGTATGACCTAGCTTTACAGAGAGAACAGATCATCAGGCTGTTCCCAGCCTTTGGGTCAAAAAACAAGTTGTACACCAATCCCCTTGAAGAGGCAATCCTGCAAGATTAACATTCCTGGTTTCACTCATGTGTATCTCTGTGTGCATAAGGTCTTTTGCACTCCCAACAAGTGGATTTTATTAAAATACATCATATACATGTATGAAAATTTCAAACTACAATAGCAATATAGACAAATATAGAGTTGTTTGGGCTTTGTCTTACTGTTCTATTTCTGTGATAAGATACAATGACCAAAGCAACTCTTATAAAAGGAAGTGTTTAATTGGAAACTGGCTTACAGGTTCAGTAGCTTAGTCCACTATTATAATAATGAGGCGTATGTGGCAAACAGATGGACACGATGCTGGGAAAAGTAGCTGAAATTTACATCCTAATCCATAGGCAGCCAGCCTAGTGGGTCACTGGGCCTACTGGGCTTTTGAAATCTCAAAGCTCACCTCCCATGACACACTTCCTACACAGATAACACCACCTGATCTTTCCAAACTGTTCACCAACTGGGGACCAAGCATGAAAAATATGATACTATGGGAGACATTCTCATTTAAACCACTACAGGCATAGTGTGTGTGTGTGTGTGTGTGTGTGTGTGTGTGTGTGTGTGTGTGTATTGTGTGTATTTACAAGAATGGGAGGTGACAATGAAACTTCCTAAGTTAGTTTATACTATTATTCCCAAAGGTTCTCCACATTGGTTCATATTCTACACATAAGACAAATCACATTTCCATGATATGAATGCTAACAAGTGCTTCAGGCACCTCATATAAAATATTCTAAATTAAAATCTCAGGTAGGGAGCTCATTTCCTGTTTTCCCATTACTAGACAGACCCTCTTGTGTATTCCACACTGGCACTTCAAGTTTGAGTTTTAATATGTATAAAATTTTGCTCTTCTACAACATCCCCGAAGAGCTTTTAGAAAGAAGCAGAGATAAAATTACATGCAGCTTATAGGATCTCCATCCCAACATGTTTGGAGAAAGAATGGTAAAAAGCAGAAGACTTACAGGAAAGGCAGATATACAGAAAAGGCACACAAGTACATTGTTAATGATGTGGCAATAAGGCTTTTTAAACTAACACACTCATTTTCAAATTAAAAAAAATATGAATAATTTTTAAGTCATTCTGAGAGGAGAATTTATGTAGAAGCCAATATCTCTCAGTTTTGAATTGCTTCTTTTATTTTCTGGCATTTCCTAGAAAAATTTTGAGGTATCTATATGTGCCACGTTATCAGAATACGAATGAGATGTTATATAATCAAATAGTAGCAAAAACACAAAAGTACCCACAAAGTATCAAAATGATGTCTTGGCTAGTACTGGCTTTTACAGGTTAGTCATTCTCAATAGCCACAGATATATTCTGTTCTCATATTTTTAAAACATAAAAAAGAGCAGTATAGAATATTTTTAAAATTAAAATCCATGTATCCTAAATTGTATGTATTGTATGACTCTGAAAAAACAATTCCATTTCTGTTAGTTTCTTAAGGGTAACCCCTTACATAGGCAGCATGAACTTTCATGTTATTGGTTGCATAAATATTCATATTATTGTTTTCAATATTGAGAAAAAACATAAATCTTTAAAGTTACATACACTATATATCTTATAACTGGAAAATAGCTTAATATTAGTTTGAGGAATGACTTTAAGTGATAAAGTTTTGATGCATTTATCAATATAGGTAAGGATTCAGTTTTATCTGTTTGTCTTTAGAAAATCATGTTTCAGAGTCTTCAGGTATCTTCCAGAAGTGTTTGGGATACAAATAACCCAAACAAAAATTTATGAATTTTAGTATTTCATTTAAGAAATCTGGCTATCTTTGGAAGAAAGTCTCCATACTTGCTTAAAGAAGTAACTGACCCCAGGACACATAAATAATAGGCTATCTACAGTTCATCTTCAACTTTTTCTAGGGTTTTTTCTTTGAATTTCTATTTCTGCACAAGTTTCTCCTTAAAAGTCTCAATTTTCTTAGTTAAATGAGAGCACTGACTTTCATCTTAAAGCCTGAAGGTGTCAAATCTCATAATCTGATACCTAGCAAAATATCAAAAGAAAGAGGCTAAAAGTAAATAAGCCAAAAACATATATTAACAGAAATAACCTAGACTTGAACAAATGTAGATAATGTACTTCTCTGATTTTTTTAAATTGCTGGATCAGGTAATATCAGAATGGTAGTTGAAAATTCCTCTTTTAAAATTTTTATTATTTTAATTTTGTATATGTAGACTATATTTACATCGTTTCTAGCCTCTCCTTCCATTCTGTATTCTTTTCCCACCTCAAATTCATGGCCTCCTTTTCTTTATTTTTCTTGTTACACAAACACACAAACACACAACACACACACCTCGCATGCACACACATACCATGAATGTGTATGTGTCCTCATTTATTAATACATATATACAAAGAATATATAGCCACACACTACATTTTTAAATCTCATATTTCTGGAGTCACAAGTCCAGTGTGCAGCATAGCTGGATCTTCCTTCAAGGGGTTAGCTGGATGAAGTGGGCCTCGACATTGTACAAGGAAGGTGATGTTTCTAAGCTCATTGTTGTTGTTGGAAGAATTAATTTCCTTGCAGATGTTCTAGGAGACTGGTTTATATTCTGATACCAGAGGCTGTTGTGTAATTCTCTGCCACATGGAATTGTTCATTCTTCAAGGAGGCAACTAACATTTATGATTCAAGTAAAGTCTGTGATTCCAGGATGCTAAAGAGGGAATCTTGTGTACTTAACAGGATTAGAGATAAAACATCCCACCACCTTTGTCAAATAGAAGTTAGTAAAAAGTCACAAATTCTCTCTCCACTCAAGGGGAGAAGATTACTGAAAGAGATGGAAATCATTATCTGTCCCACTGAGTTATCCGTAACATTCTTTTAAAGTCACAGAGCAAGGTAAAGGGAATACAAGCAAGGAAATACTTGAAAGAAGCACAAGTCTCTTAGCAAAACACAGCACTTTTCCTCCAGTTTCCTCCAGAATTTTCTCCAAGCTCGCAGCTGTTACTGTAACTCCCTAGACTTTAACTGGGTGGTAATTGAAAATTCTCTACTCTTTTGGAGTAGAAAATAAACAAAAAAAACAAAACAAAACAAAATATGGTCAATTGTAGAGGAATAAGACTATGTGAAAGCTAAGAAGGCTCTTTATTCAAGGAGTCTACATTCAGCAGCTTGTGTGGTCCCTATGAGAGATACCTGTAATCTCAGTATTCATAAGGCAGTGGTGGTCCATGTCTTTAATCCTTAAGGGGAAAATAAAACAGTATGGAACCAGATTGGAATCGCAGCTCAGAAGTCAGTGTCAGATTGGAAGGTACTTCTGAGACAAGTCAGAATGAATGGCAGGTAAAGTGACTAATCAGAGGGAGAGGTAGCCAGATGAGTCAGAGTGGGGACATTCCTCACTCTCAGAAAAAAGGCAGAGTTTCTCAGCTCAGAGCAGGAGTTCAGTTACAGAAGCAGGATGG
>JAMJFZ010002312.1:0-103951 GCA_026225945.1 Cricetomys ansorgei
CCTCCTGCCCTGAGGTTCCTAGGTCAGAAGGTAAATGAACTCAAGGTGGCTCCTTACCCTCCATGGTGACTTTTTTTTTCCTGCTCATTTTGCATTTTACTTAACTTGTGGTTTTTTTGTTTTCTGTTTTTTTTTTTTTTTTTTTTTCACTAGGTAGAATTTCTTTAGCACAGAGACTCATTTTTACTTTATCTTGGCTTTTATTATCCGATCCATTTGCCTGGTACAAGTTAAGTGTCAAAATATGTTTGTAAAATGGATACATCATTGAGTGAACTAGGCAATGAAACATATTCATCTCAGTTCACTGTTTTCTTATTTAAAAAGAGAGAGCGAGAGAGCAACAGAAACGTGCCTCAAAATAAGGGATGGCAGGACCCAGAGAGAACTGATCCCGAAAGTTCACACCCTGTCTTTCAGTGTGTGTCTGTCATAGCTTAAAAAATGCAAAATATAAATACATGTCAGATAATGTTTTTAATTCCAGGGGAAAAGTTCCGTGTGCATGATACGTAGATACTACGTAGATAACTGACTGTCCTAGCAAATATCTTCCAGTCTTTTCTGCAGTAGAAAGCCAACCCGAGTGCTGGGTGTCAGTCCTCCCTGACAGTGAAGAGCTCCATGCTGCTCCCCTGAAGGCTTGCCACAAGTTCATTGCGAGGAGATCTGGAATTAGAGCCACTAACACGAACGTAAAATATGGATTTATACAGGGTTAGAGGATAGGGCCCCCAGGTGTGCCATGCTGATGAATCTTTACAATTTAGCTTTGGGAAAAAGAATATGTTCTTTGATACTGTTAAAGACTCTCATAATTAAAAGTTTTAGCCTTTTTAAAAATCCTTTTTTTTTTGGTTTTTCAAGACAGGGTTTCCTTGTTTTGACTCTTGCTGTCCTGGAACTCACAGAGATCTGTCTACCTCTGCCTCCTGAATGCTGGGATTAAAGACATGCACCACCACTGCCTGCCTTTAAAAATCCTTTTAAAAGGAATTTTGGAAAAATGTTCCTATTCAGACTATTTCACTATAGAGTTTGAACCTGTCCAGTGTGGTAGATGAGTCAGCTTACCAAGAGCATCTGGTTGATGCCAAGGACAGTGCCCTAGGGATTGACAAAAGAACATTTTCAAATCATGGGTTTCAATTCATTAATGTCACAAAATCAATTTAGTGATCTGCAGGTCAGCATTTTCTAACAAATGAAATGGAAACTAGAAGAGTAGATTGCATCATAAGACAGTATTTTAAAAAGTTAATTTTACTTTCAGCTATGTTTCTGTTGTTCAGGTTGCAATATGATGTGTCTTTTCCTATGCATTATTGGCGGAAAAGCTTGAAAAAAAATTGCTATAATAAAAGGTACCAAAAAGCTTCCAGTTCTTGCCATTTAATAAATAAACTTTGCCGGAGCAAGGACATTTCCACAGAGAGGTAAGTACTCAGAGAGTGGCGTACATGATTTGGACTCTTAGGGCAATACAAACTGAGAGCATCATGGAGACAGGCGTTCTGTGAACTGAACCTGAGAAGGCATGTAGGATTTGAAGAGTGGCTTGGAGCCGAGGTGTGGGTTATGGCTAAGGATGACAGTGAGAGGCAGGAGGTTTCAGTGCACCTTGTGGAGTTGTAGGCTATGGTTTGGAGACAGAAAATGAAGCACAGTTAGTCAGACTTGGAGATGCGCTGCAGTAACTTGCCCGGGAGTTTGTGTTAGATCAGGTAACCTGTACGGATGGACTCTATGGCTGAGGAGCCATAGGGCGGGCTCTGGAGTACTCTCCGTCTCCTCCCCCTCCCCAGGCCAGCCACGGAGCTCCTCAGAGAATTCTTCTAGGTGGTTTCTGGATACCGGGTCTCTGGCGTCAGATCAAAGAGCTGGAGAGAGCTTTGGCGGCTCTCCAGGATGTAAATAGAAAGGTAGAACAAGCCCCATTGTGGGTGCGTGTGAATACTCTGTGCAGGAGACCCAAGGTGCTGTCTGTTTGAAGTATGTCGGAGGATGGATCCGAAGAGCGTTTCTTGTTATCGTGCTAAATGTTTGCTCTCACCATAGAGGGGAAAGCAGATAGAAGGGCTCATTTTTTAGGTACCAGGAACTACCTGAAATATGCTGTGTCACGTGACCTCTTTCCCCTCGAGGTATGCTTGCTGAATCTGGTGTTTACATAATTTACACGTTTTGGGGAGTTGTCAGGGAACATTTTCATCTCTGGAAAGGGACATTTAATATTTAGCTGCCCAAGTCTTTTCTACTTTCTAATCAAAGAGAACTTTAAAATAGTTTGTGAAATGATGATGTACATTAAAGAGAAGACTATTGCTTTGATTAGAAAAAAAGCCCATTTTTTAAACACACGGGTCATTTTGGTGAACTTCTACTTAGAAGTCTTGATTCTCAAGGGTAAATTGAGGCTCTCCTAGGATTGCTGCTTTTACTCCAAATCACTGGAAAAATCAAACATGCTTGTGTCTAGGAGTACAGGGCTACTTAACCTCTGGTCTAGGGAGATTGCACACAGCTTAGTATGTGACGGAAGGGCACAGTTTAACCACAGATGGGAGAGCACACTTAAGTGCAGCTTGGGAGGGATGAAGGGACGTGAAAACCACGAAGGGACTTCTGAAGGAGGCCGTGGAGTCCAACCTCCGCAGGGAGAGTGGATGAATGAAAAGTGAAGGCGTGTACCCCTTATGCTTATCTTACGAAGGCATCTGCTCACAGTCAGTCTCCTGTAGAGGGGATGCCAGCTGGCAGGGCATTTGTATGATGTAAAGTGTCTATCCGCCCAGAAGGGCAGAAGGACAAGGAGGCCTTGTGTGAAAGACTGAATTCCTACCCAGAAGACAAGGCGGGAGGTTCTCATAGAGATCTAAATGAGATCTGTTAGAATTTTCCATTTTATTTGCAGTTTTCAACAAGTCATTTCCCCAGCTCTCCTGCTTGTGATTCCTGTTTGACGTAATTAGTCAGTTTCTCTTCTTTAGCTGCATCTGCTTGGGGCAGGGAGGGCCGGCGTTGGGAAAAAAACAGTATCTCTTTTTCCAGCAGTGTTGTCTTCCTTGTCTCTCTGCCGGGCGGGTTCATTTTGAGGAGCTATACAAGTAAAAGAGCGTCATTCAGATCTGATTTTTGAAATTATAAGTTCCACTTCCTGGTGCATGCTCATTTGCAAGAAACAAAGTTGTTTTCCCTCCGTGAAATAGTCAGTACTTCTGGGTATCAATCGCTTTTAAATTGTCATCAGTCCTAGAAAATTCGAAATAAACTTCTGTTTTCTGTTATTTTGGTGGTAATGCAAGAAAAATTCAGATGTATTGCATCAGATTTTAAAAGTGTGCCCTGTAGGAAGAATAGTAGAAGTTTTAGTAGAAACCTTATTTTTTTTTATTTCATGAATTAAAAAATTATTTTTTTTATTTTTAAAAATTTTCACATGGTATATTTTGGTTGGTCATATTCCGTCTTAATCCAACGTGTCCCACATCCTCAACCCCCATCCCCAGCTTCATGTTCTTTCTCTTAAAATCAAAGTCAAGAAAGCAAGAGTGCATGTATGCGCGTGCGCACACACACACACAGAGAAAAATCTGTTTTGTGTTGACCAACTACTTCTGAGCATGAGGCCTGCCCTGGAATGTGGTTAATATATCTAGTGTCACTCATGGAAGAAAACTGATTTTCCCTCTCTCAGCAGCTGTCAATTGCAAATGGCTTCTCGGTTGGGGACTGGGGTGGGGGGACTTGGTTTCCATTTCCCCTTCTAGGATCTTCTCTAGTGTGAACCTGTGCAGTTTTTGTCTCCTCTGTCACAGTCTCTCTGGGTTCATATGTGTATCCGACCTGTTGTGTCTGGAAAATGTTTCCTTGGAGTCATCTACCACCTCCAGCCCTTAACAATCTTTCTGCCTCTTCCGCTTAGATCCCTGAGCCTTAAGAGGGGTGGGACATCCCATTTAGGACCGAGTGCTCCAAGGCCCCTCACCCTCTGCTCATTCTTGTGGGGTCTCTGTGTTAATCACCGTCTACTGCAATAAGAAGCTTCTCTGGTGAGGATTAAGCGATGCACTGACCTATAGGTATAGTAATATGCCATTAGGAGTCATTTTATTGCCATGTTCATTTAGCAGAATAATAGTGGTAGGTTTTCCCCTAGGGCCCATGAAATTTTTGAATTTCCTGAATTTCTTAAATCAGCTGTCAGTCACATAGTAGACACTTTAGGCTTTGCTGGCTATGCAGTTCGTCCCATATAGCTCTGCTCTGGTAGCCAGTAAACAGCCAGGGACGATGTATGCACAAGTAGGCATGGCTCCATTCCAGTGAAGCTTTTCTTTACAGAAACAGACAAGCGCCAGATAGTCCCCAGGCTATATAGTGTATCGGCTCTGACTTAGACTATAAACGCACTTAGAAGGTGCATCCCACGCAGAGTCAGGTGCATCCCACGCAGAGTCGGACAGTGCTGAGGCCAGTGATGCCTGTAACGTGGGAAGAAAGTCCTCCCTGTAGGTTAGGTGTGGGTGCTGTGAAGTAACTGAAAATCAGAACATCAGGTCTGATCTTCCTCAGTCTCCTCGTCCCACCCCACCGTCTTCCTTCCCTTCCCTCCTGTTTTGGTTATCTATGTGAGCATCAGGCACTTTGCTCTTAAAACCTCCCAGATATGCTTTTTTCTTTTTTTAAAATAAACATCTGAAATTTCTTCTCTGAAAAGTCAGTATTTCCACACCGCTCTAAACCAGCAGAATGGAACAAACACCCTGTCTGAAAATACCAATACTACCCAGCAGAGACTAGGGTTAAACAAGTCTAGACTTCTAGGCAGAGGAAAAAACTATTTTCTTACCTGTTGGAGTGTACTGAGACTTTTGCTTCTGTCTGTCCCTTCCTGTTGAGAATTGCCCATGATCTTCCATTGTGTGTTACATATTAGCAGTCCAGGGGGTAGGGAAAGGAGCCTGAGGGGGTGAGGAATTTGACCAATGTTTGCTTATAAAGGATACCATCATGACATTTTAGACATTTAGTTTTCTAAACATCAAATGTAAATTTTTATTGGCCTACGAAGTGCAGCCTTGAGGACATTGACTTGGGAAAAAAGATGTGATGGAGGTTGAATTCAACTAGTCTGGTCACCCAAAGCCTGTAGATACTGAGTAACCAGTCCCAGTTACATGTACCAGGTGTATCTGTCTGCAGTGGATACTTGCTATACATTTTGCTTTGAAATGCATGACCTACGAGAGTCAAGGCTGCCTCCCGCGTTCTGCAGTGTAGCCCCACATTCCAGGAGCCTTTTCTGCCTAACTCATCTAAAGTGTGAGAGCCAGGGTGGAAGCTCTTACAGCAGATGCATTAGTCCTGTTGCTTTGTAGTGATAAAATGCCAACAGATAGCTTAAGGGAGAGAGGGTTTAGTGTAGCTCACAATCCCAGGCTATAGTTCATCATTGTGGGGAAGTCAGTCGGCAGGACTTGAAGCAGCTAGTTGTGCCTGCAGTCAGGAGCAGAGAGAAGATGACGAATGAATGCATGCTCGCTCGTGCTCAGTTTGCTTGTTCCTTTTCTCGTCAGTGTAGGACTCGGCTCATGAAACGGCGCTGCCCACAGTCAAGATGGGTCTTCACACTTCAGTTAACTAAGTTAGGAAATCCCTCGTAGCCCACTCTTAGCCAACTTAACCCAGAGAGGTTCCTCACGGAGACTTCCTTCAAAGGTGATTCTAGATTGTGTCTAGACATTTTTTTTTGTGTGTGTGTGTTTGACAGTTAAAACCAACCATCGCACCAGGGAAGTAGTTCTCAAACATAATTGCACGTGAAAGTCACGGTGCTTAAAGTACAGATTTTGGGTGTAAAATGAAATTTCTAGAAATGAGACTTAAGAATTTGGCTTTTTCAAAAGGTTTTCTAGATGATACTCACTGCCAGTTTGGCGCCTTACGAGAAAGCCTAGGCACTGGCCGAATGGAATGGGGAAGAGCTCTCTGGAGCTCCTGGAGGTTTGAACTGTGTGCTCAGTACTAAGAGCACCTTCTGCTCTTGCAGAAGACCTGGATTTTTCCCAGCACCCACGTGGTGGCTCACAACTATCTTCTGATGCCTGAGGGTTTCTGCATATACACGGTACACATACATGTAAAATTAGATAACTTTTTGAAGTCACTTAATAGTGACTCTGGAATGGCTGTTATTCTCCTTCTCCCCCCTCCCCCCTTCGCTAATACTGTCCCATGGACTTCACTCTAGGTCACTCCAGCCACATTGAGTCATTCCGTCAGCCACAAGACACGCCATCTTCTAGCCTTATTAAAGGCAGTTTATGGACCAAGGAGATGGCTCAGAGGGTAGAGGTGCGTTCAGTTTGAGATATGCATAGTGGAAGGTGAGAGCTAACTCCCTTGAGTTGTCCTCTGACAGACAGGCAGACAGACAGACAGACAGACACACACACATGTTATCTATTTTTTTAAAGGAAGTTTGTTCTTAGTCCTCTCCTTTCCTATCTACTATTCTTTATAACAAAATTGCTTGGAAATTGTCTTTATTAGCTGGCTCCAGTATGTACTCTACCCCACCCTGCTCCACCTAACCCAACCTAACATTCTTTGTTGTTTTTAACTAGCTTTCTAAACAAGTCACTTGTCAAGATGGTAGATGCTTCCAGGTTGAGAAACCTAGCGGCCAGTGCTCAATCTTTGTCTTTCTTGACCTTTAGGAATATTTGATTCAGCTGGTTTCTCTTACTGAAAAACATACCAACTGGTTATGCAAGTGGTCAGCCCTGAAACTATATACATAAAAGTCACGTTATAGGGACTGAGCAGGGTGTATTTATGAATATATATGTATTTAAGAACACATGCACACTCATGTAGAATCACAGATACGTGTGTATGTGCAAGCGCACGTATGTGCGCGACACACACACACACACACACACACACAATGTTATAACAATTAATGAAGAAAGAGACCATAAATTTGAAAGACAGGAGGGAGGATTTGGAGAGAGGCAAGGGAAGGGGGAAATGATGTAATTATAATCTCAAAAAAATAAAAAAGTCTCTGTCTCTTTAGTAGGCTGTTTCTCATGAGTCTTCCTTGCTTGCTTTTCCCGTATCTGAATGTTGTTGTATCCCAAGTCCTAGTGTCTGTCTGTCCTCCTGTCTGTATCTATTTACAGACATTGTCTAACACCATGGCTTTGAATCCTGATTGTTGATGACTACCAGATTTCTCTTTCTTGCCCATCGTCTCCCTCGACTTCAGGCTTGTTCTGCCTGTTTCTGTAGTAGTGGAGTTTGAACCCAGGGCCTTATTCGCGTTAGGGAAGTGCTCTATCATGGAGCACCATCTCCAGACATTCGTGTCTTAATCACTCACTTGACACTTCCACTTCAGTGTTTCACGAGCACCTCGGGCTCATAGCCATACCTAGCTCCTCAGTCGCCCCCTGCAATTGCTTCATAAAACATCAGCTTTGTCTCTCCAGTTGCTTAAGCCAAAGCCTATGCCTCCTATCCAGTCAGTCAGTAAAACTCATCTGTGCACCCCGCAGATGGCTGATTATCAATGGCACCATGGACCAAGCTATTGCAACCTCTTGCCTAGGTTATGGCAGCCCCTCCCCCACCAGCATTTTTATTTTTTTCCATGCCAGCTAGATAGTGTTTTGCCAGTACAGTAGCCCAAGTGAACCTTCAAAAGTAGCAGTCGGGGGCTGGCGAGGTGGCTCAGCGGCCAGAGGCACTTGCACGACTTAGATTTGAGCCCAGACTCCACAAAGAGGTCCTCTGACCTCTACATGTACACATGTGGTATGTATATACCTGCGTTCTCACGCAACGTACGCAAAATATAAATAAATACAATCTAAAAGTAGCAGAGCATGTACTTCTGTGTGCAAACTCCTCCAGTGGATTTTCACCTCATTTGTTGTAAGAACCGGGGCTTCTCAATGGCCTCAAAGTCCAGTGTCCCTGGCCTCATCTCCTAATACTTTCCATCTCACTCATATTGACCTCCTGACCACTCCCTACAGCTTGCTGGCAGGCTCAGGGTGTTTGCGTCTATCCTGAGCATGCTGCTTAACCCCCGTGTCGAAGTGTTCACTGAGTCTCAGCTCAGGGATCACCTTATCCGTGGTTAGAGAGGTCACCTCTGATAATGTCAGATAGCATTTCTCCCTCCATACTTTCTGTCATCTGACACTTACCTCATTGTGTGTGTGCATGCGCAAGCATGTTTGTGTGTGGGGGGAGTATGTGCGAATGCTTATGTTTGCGCACATGTGTGTAGCGGGACGCTTGGAAAGAGTTTTGTCGTTTTGGCTTCTTTAAAAATGCAAAGTGACGTTTGGATTATGTTTTTGTTCTCATCCTAGGTGTGGTGGGTGATAATGAGTTTGATTTGGACTGTTTGTTTCCAGTGGCTATAATTTAGTTACACGTAGCTGTTTTGCCACGTGTAGCCTGTCCTTGTGATTGGGTACCACTTAGACTTCTGGGAACTTCTGCTTATAGTATATAAGTAAGGGTTGGGAGGGCTGGGGTTGGTTAGTTATTGCTTAGAGGAACGTCGATTGGAGAAATTGGGTTCGAGGATACTGAGCTGAGACATGGGTCCATGGAGAGCTGATGCTCTCCAAGCTTCAGACAGCCTGAAAGGGCTGTGAAGATGTCTTCCTTTCTCTCTTTCTACAAGGCCGCCTACAAGGGCAGTAAAGATTTCTTTCTTTCTCTCCCCTTCCTTCCTTCCTTCCTTCCTTTCTTCCTTCCTTCCTTCCTTCCTTCCTTCCTTTCTTCCTCCCTCCCTCTGTCCCTCCCTCCTTCCTTTCTTCCTCCCTCCCTCCCTCTGTCTTTCCTTCCTTTCTCCCTCCTTTCCTTCCTCCTCCCTCCCTATGTCTTTTCTTCTTTTCTCCCTCCCTCCTTCTTTCCTTCCTCCCTCTCTCCCTCCCTCTGTCTTTCCTTCTTTTCTCCCTCCCTCCTTCTTTTCTTCCTCCCTCCCTTTTTCTTTCCCTAAATTGAGGGTAAAAGCACCGTAGCTAACTGCTACACGTGTGTGCACATGGAGGCTGGAATTCACCATCGGATTCCATTCCTGAGGAGCACTACACCTTATCTTTTGAGACAGGCTTCCTCACTGGGAACTGGGACTTGCTGATTGGGTTAGGCTAGCTGGTCAGCAAGCCCCAGGGGTCGGCCTGACTCTCTGGCTCCTCAGCACTGGGATTTTATAGGCACATGCCGCCATGTTCGGCGTTTTGTTAGTTTCTTACTCCATCCCTTGCTCAACTCTGCCTCCTGCTAGATTGTAGACTCCTCATTTGGCACCGTACATACCTTTTTCTCTACTAAGCGTATCCAGGCTTAGAATATTGACCAGCTGGCACATAGTCACATTCAGTAAATATTTGTTGAGTGAATGTAAGCATTTGGATCGATACAATTATCAGGACCAGTGAGGGCTGTTAACGTTGTCCTAATGAGTAGCCAGCCGTGGTAAGAAATTAAAACACAACCGTGAGAACTGAGGAAGCCATTTTGTACTTAGCCATAAATGGTTTTGTCGGAATTTTCTTGTGGATGATGATGGGAGCGGAAGAGAGCGTACTCATCAGGATCCAGACACGATGAAAGGTGTCCTCACACAGTAAAGGGTTAGAACGTTCTCAGGAGTTTGTCGCAGAGCCTGGAGTAATTCACTTAGTCGGTGAAGAAATGAAGCGGCACCGATTAGCCTTCTGCGCCCTGTGGGCGTGGCGAAGGGTGCTAGAGCTGGTCTCGGTCTGCACTGCGCTGCTATATTTAGATGCCGCAACCTTTTTTTGACAGACTGTTTTCTCACTATTCTTTTTACCAACACGCACCCTCTGTGCAGACTAGATAGCACGGAGCAATGAAGATCTCCCCAACATTCTGACGCCTTCTTCTTTCCCACAATTTTATGTGTTTAAACAGTTTTACTTCTGCAGCATATGTACCGCTGCCTTTTTGCTTACTTTCTTCCCTTAATAAATTTAATCATTTGCCTTCTCCATCTGTCTTCCTGATGTCAGTCGGTTCCCACACTTAGAACTTGGCTTAGCAGAGTGAGTAGTTTTTTGTTTTTTTTTTTTTTTGCCTGAGTGGGAGGAAAGACTGGCCTCATTCCTTTAGCTCAGCTCGAGGATTTCAGGCATGTTGTGACCCACTAGCCTGAATCAGGGCTGGTGTTAAGCCTTGTAAGCATGAGGTTCGGCTTAATAAGCCATGTTCCTAGTTCTTGGCTTGGAATTTCACTTAGTAATCTTATCTCTTTTGGTGAAGATACAAGATGAAGTGGTAGAGATAGCCAGATCAGGATTTATCTGAGACTTTGTAATGGAAAACGTCAGCCTCCAATGGTAATTTGCACCTATTTTAAATGACCTTCCAAGCACGCTTGGCATTGCAGTATTTAGTTAAGAATTCTCTCTGTTCACACAGTGACGTGACCATGTTTAATAGCCAGGTTGAGTCACATCAGCCTGGCCTTTCAGTTCGCAGAAGAATGGCAATATAGGCAGAAAGATTTTGTCTTTTTGAAGTTTACACTCTAGCTTAGTGATCTGGTAGTACTGGATGATATTTGGGGGATATTAGGGAGAGGACAGAATTGTGTCCTTTACCAAAAATTCAAGTTTGATACTTTATGGGGAAACCTAGAAGTGGTGAGACTTTAGTGTCCAAAATTGTGTCATCCACTTCATCCATGTTCTTCAGTTTAGCTCCAGCCTGACCCATCCTCTGTTTTCATAAGTAGCTTTTGATGTCTAGAGTCTTACTAGCTATTACAAGGGAAATCTAAATCACTTATCTCCCCACATTCTGGCCCTGCATTTAGTGTGCCTGTGTCATAAGGAGGCACAAATGTGAAAGGAAGTGCTTATCACACACACTCGGAAAATTCGGCTGTTGTCGAAGCCTCTGTCGGTGTGTTTAAGAGGGGACACTTTCTCAAACTGAAAGCTCCATTGTATTTGTTGTAATAAACTTAGTTGACAATTCCTATTTGCTAGAAAAACTATAAAGGTGGATACCCTCATTTGTAAGTGTGGTAATTTAAGTGTACTTTCTGTGGGTCCATGCCCTTTTCCTGGTGGCATTTGGCTGGCTGACAGAGTGAGACCATGAACAGTCACTGAAATTTAAGGGAGAGAAGTGAGCTGCCCCCTCCCCTCCTCTTTTCCTCTTCTTGTCCTCTCTCTCTTTGTCTATTTGAAAGGCGATGTTTAAGGCAGTAGAATGAACCCAGCTCTTCACCCAGGCCCCGAGGACCGGGTTTCGGCAGTAGGGACGACTGCTAAACTTTGCGTCACCTCAGCATAGCCTGGCCGTTCTTAACTGCTCTAGCGCCCTCGGATTTGTCTGGGTCGGCCTGAAGATCCCAAATCCAGCACGGACGTGGCCCTGCACGGTCTGGATTGGGATGGCTGTGTTTGTGCAGTCATCTCTGAGGTGGAACAGTGACAGCTGGTATGCAGCTGGACATGTTGTCCTGGGAACTCTATGCTAACAACACTGAAAACGTTTTCAAACAGTTGCTTTCTGTGTCTGCTGTTTGTGTTAACTGTTTGGAGAGTCCTGCTTAGTAGCCTAAACATACACCATCTCTAATTGACTTCGTTCTACAACTCTATACTCCTGAGTCTGCCTTCAGGGATCTGATTTCTAGGGAGTTCGCCTAGACGTTCAGCAGCAGATGAGGGGCACCTCGCTTGATTCTTGAGAGGGAACTTGCCTTGTTCTGATGGAAGCCACGGGAGGCATCTTGGAATCCTGGAAAGTTCTGCGCGGCCATTGTCATTGATCACTAAACTGTGAAGGCAGTTGTTTCACAAGGTCCTCATGGAATTCTTCTGAACTGCACATAACAGAGAGACGATTATGTTCCCCAGCAGTCAGGGTTCGCATCCAATTCTAAGACAGGAAGAGCTTCTCCCTATTCAAAGAGATCAGAAATACTTGACCACGTAGGAGGCGGGAGCAGAATTCCTTGGCTCGGCCCTGCGGCCCTGCTGGCCCTGCTGGAAGCCCGGCTGGATTCTCATTGTTCAGGCAGCCCCCTTTTCCCTCATTCCTTCAGCCAGCATGGACTGTAGGGCGCAGAGCAGAGAATATTAATTAATGTGGAGTGTTCCATTCTAAACATCTGCACTTGAGTTTTTCTGTTTAAGGGAAGAATGAGGCAGAGGAGGAGGAGGGGCAGTAGAACAGTCAGAAGCTGAGCATCTTCTACGGGGTGTGTATACCCGTGGTTTGTCTTCTTGCGCCTGGACAGGAAGTGATGTATCCAGAGTTGCTCTTAGGAGTCCCTAAAACCTTTGATCCAATGTTCCTTAAAGCCGTACTGTGTAGTTTTGCTTGCTCCATGATGGATGATTGTATTGCAGGATTGCTGGATTGGGAATCAGAGAACCTGGACTTATTTTCTGTCCACCTACCAATTAGTTCTTACTTTGCTAGAGTGGGATTATAAGGTGGGCCAGTAGGGGGCAGGAAGTAGGAAAGATGGAGGGCAGATAGGGAGGGAGAGACAGACAGACACAGAAGTTCTCGAGTGTAGCACGCAAGCACTAGCTGGCCAGTTTTTGACTATCCACGGTCATCGTAATCTCAGGTAACACGGTGATCGCACACCCTGGCAGTCCGTTCCGTTTCTTGGTCTTGTCTGTTGTGTGTGTGTGTGGTGCTGGGGCTTGAGCTCAGGGCCTTTGCTAAGTGGGTGTTCTACCACAGAGCTATGCCCAGAGCTCTTAGTTTTGGGTGGAGGGTCTTACTGTGTAAGTCAGGATGCAGTGTAGAAAGCCTTCGTTTGGGATCCTAGGGATGCACTGGCACACTGGATCTGTTGTTTATTGTCCAAACTGGATTCCAAATTCCTTGAGGCAACTTCCAGTTTCTTGTCTCTTTGTCCTTCAGGTCTGTCAGTAAAGAGGATGCTCTAGGCTGCTGGAGGAAAGAACACCTCTCAGAAATAATCTGTATAAAGTCGTGACGATCCACCCTTTGCCCAATAAGGCTACCTTTTTTGTTTTGTTTTTGCTGGTCTGCAAGTGTCTAAGTGGGCCAGCAAGAGGCTCAGTATGCAGAAGTGCTTGCTCTATAAGCCTGATAACCTGAGTTCAGTCCCTGGAACCCAGCATGGGAGGAGAGGACTGCGGTGCTCTCTGCCTCCACGGGCAGTCCCCACACCCGCAGTCTCATGCACAATAATTATAACTTAAACTTTAAAAATTAAAGTTTCTGAGTTCTTCAGATATTTCCCACTCAACTTCCCCAACGGGCGTTACCTCCTACCCTGAGTGCAGATACCCTTGATTGTAACTACAAAGGGAACGCACTATCAGGACCCTTTCGGTTTTATCCCTCACAAAGTTGCTTGAATTTGTAAGTAGACAGAGCTAGGAGGCAGGTCATTCCCCCACCCCAAGTCCCCACCCGGTAATCCTGATTTTCTTTGCCATCCTGTATCTTCTGCCTTTCTCCTCTGGACCGCAGTACTGTGGCGCTGTGTACTCATCATTCCTACCTAAAAGCCAAGAGGGAAAAGCCTTCCTCGGTGGCCTCGCGTCCCCAATGTCCTCCCCTCAGGCTGCTCTTCTTCACTCTTGTGTGTAACAGGCTGCCCACGCTCCCTGCTTTTGTCCACATCCATCCCCAGTTCCAGGGCCACCATCCCTGCCCCTGGAGCTCCTTCAATGCACAGTGAACTCTGTGGCTTTAGGCATTGTCTTATTTGACACTTGGCTCTTAGCAGATTTGGCGTGTGTGTGTGTGTGTGTGTATGGTGTGTGTGTGTACACGTACATACCCATGCTTGTGGCATGTCGTGCATACCCTGCAGGTTAGGGTGTACATATGTGAGTGTGCTCACGGTTGATAACAAGTGTTCTCCTCAATCACTTCCGCACCTGGTAATCTTCGGCAGTTTGGGTGAACGGCACTGTTTTCCATTTGGTGGATTTTAAACTAGAAAATGAAATGTTATTCATAGTGTTCCACTTCATGGGATGAGAAGTAGCTTTGAGCAGGGTAGGAATACAGGCTGTCTCGTAGGCAACTCCTGATCAGCTCTGCCTACTGCTCTGCCTCTGCGCGTGTTGGCTTCCTGAGCTTCCGTCTAGGCCCTTCATGCCTATCCTTTCCAATCTCCACGTGGCCATCAAGTCAAATGTGATTGTGCGTTCCTGCTGTAAGTCCTTCACTGGTGGCCATGGACCTTACGTTGAAATTGATTTCATGCTCTTTTTTTTAATTTATTTTTTAAATCTCTAGCTATCCTTTGTCCTTTGTAGTTCTAGCTACCAGCTACTGCGTGACTCCCATCCCCACCCTCACCCCCACCCCGGTCAGCCCACTCTTAGACATGCCATTTCTTTAGCTAGGCCACTGTTTGTTTCACTAATTCTAAGCGTTTTTTGGTCTTGGAAGTAGACACTGCTCCCCCCCAGGAAATGCATCACAAGCCTGGGTCAGGTGGCTTTCCTCCATGCTGCTCAGATATGATGCCCTGGCCAACTTAAGACCCCAACTGTACTTTGTATGCTGTGGGGGGAGCGTACTTTCCAGGTCTAAAATAGCCCACTGGACCCGAGGGCTCTCCCTCCGCTCTGATACCCGCTTCCTCCTCAAGCGCCGAACCTAGTTTGGAGCAGGGAGTGTTTCCAGTCTTCATCCGCACAACTCAAGAACTGTTATGTGTTCGTTCCATAGGGAAGGCTTTTGACATCACTTACGTGCGTCTCAAGTTCCACACCAGCCGCCCGGAGAGTTTCGCCATTTATAAGCGCACCCGGGAAGATGGGCCCTGGATTCCATACCAGTACTACAGCGGCTCCTGCGAGAACACCTACTCAAAGGCCAACCGCGGCTTCATCAGGACCGGAGGGGACGAGCAGCAGGCCTTGTGCACTGATGAATTTAGTGACATCTCCCCCCTCACTGGAGGCAATGTGGCCTTTTCAACCCTGGAAGGAAGGCCGAGTGCCTACAACTTTGACAACAGCCCTGTGCTGCAGGTAGGCACTTACGGGGTGGTGCGGGAGCCAGCTGGTCTACCCTGACCAAGTATGAAAAGTATCCAAGAACCATCAGATGGGCGGCCAGATTATACGCTGTTCTCTCGTGTGTTATCTAAAAGTGGAAAAAAAAAATCCATTTTCTTTCCACTGCCTGGGTGACATTTGTTCTTTTCCGCTTGAAGATATATCCCAGCGTGTAACATTTGCAAAACAAAAACAAACAAATACACACTTTAATTTTGGATTTTTTGAAAAATTTTAAACACGGTCTCAAGTGGTCCACATTATGCAGTTGAGGATATCCTTGAACTCCTGACCCTCCAGCCTCTACCTCTCCAATGCCTTCCTTCTTTAGCACACAAGGCCATTTTGTGCTGTTAATCATCACTATGAGACCTCTTCGTCACCTGAGAAGTTGCGTTCTAGAGACAGGGTATCTGTTAAGAACCCTTGGAATTAAGCTTAAGCAGCACGTTTAAAAATCTTTCTCTGCTTAACAGTAGAACAAATTGAGATTTCTCCCATCGACTCTGTGCTCATTCCTTATACTCCCTCATGTGGAATCTCTGCATATTGTTTAGGTTTGTTCTGGTTGTGCGATTACGGAAGAATGGGGATCCCTGTGTCTTTCTTAGTGTGTTGGTAGAGACACTGATGTCACTTCTATTTAGATGGGAATGTTAGCGTCTAAATGGGACAGCCTGTGTTCATCGGCCGAGGAGAGAAGGGAAGACGTGACTTTGCAAATGCCGTGTCCACTTCGTGAAAAGTTCTTAGTGGAAACATCCGGTTTTTCTGGGCTTTCCCCTTCTGGATTCTCAGTCTTTCTCTCTGGAATTTATTGTAACTACTGTTGTCTTACATTTATTTATTTTGGTTGTGTATGTGAGAGCACATGTGTACACTGTACCACCCACGTGGAGGTCAGAGGGCAGTATGCCAAGACCTACCATGTCGGTCCTGCGAATGAAACTCAGGCCATCAGGCTTGGCAGCAAGCACCCCTACCACCAAACTGGTTATCTTGCCAGCCTTGTGATTTATTATATTCAAGGATGCTTTCTGATCTGGTTGTACGGTTTTTGACAGAGCCACAAGGTGAGAGCGTATTTTTCTACATGTCTAGTTCCTCACCCTTTGTGTTCTCTTAGGCTGTCAGGAGTTGGTAAATGAGAAAGTAAATCCAAGCATTTGCAAGGCCTTTCAGAGAAGGGTTTCTTTTGACTCATAAAAGAAGAGCTAATTTAGATAGATGGGATAGCCAGAGACTGAAAGCAAGCCTTAGGGGAAGGCGAGACAGCAGACACTTGCCAGCCTTGTTTCTCCGTTCAATTGGTTGCATTTCCTGTCCTGGGGAGACCGCAGTGGGGCCAGTAGGAAAGAACGGAGTTTGAAGTTACAACTGGTTTTCTGGCTCCTTTGCTGCCCGTCAGCCCGACTTGAGCCAGCTCTCCTGTGGGGATTCTGCTGCTTGCTGTTCTTTATGCCGTGGAAACTAGTGAGACTATGTGGTAAGAATGCTCTGGGCATCTGCATAAATTTGATCAGTTCATTTCATTGTGCGGTAGCTTTAATTATGTGTTTCTAGATATAAGAGCCCTGGCTCTCATCGCTCTGGGCCAAATCTGTTGAGCAGATTTGACTTCTAGCAGATAAGACTAAGCTTCCTTCTCCCAGTGGAAGAGGAGACTGTCTCGGGGTCCACTGGCTGAGTAGTAGCATGCTTTAGTTTGTAGTTCTTAGCATCTGTTACACACCGAGTCGTGCTGTCGTACAGCAAGCATGTCCTCAGCTGTAGGTGACTGAGCGGTGTTCTGAAGTCTTGCTCCATAGCTCTGTCAGTTGGATATTTTTATTATCTTCGTCTTTACAGATGAGGAAGCAGAGTGCAGAGAAGGTATAAATTCCCCCAACTCATAGTTTTTAGTGGCAGAACTGAGACTCAGACTCTGTTGGGTCCAGCTCCAGTCTCTTCTTAAGATAGGCATGACGAAGGCAGCTGTCCTGGTGGCGTCCTGTGCGCTGTCTGTCTTTGTAGAGGGAGCTGAGGTAGAGACGAAGCCTGAAGGAGTATTGTAAGCGTCAAGCAGAGGTGTGTTTAGCTATTTATGTTATGGACAGCTAACTGATTCCTGCCGTGGTGGCGGTAAGTGGGAGTTGTTATTGAGTTCCAAGATTAGATACGGTGAAATCATCATCTTCTCCTTTCTAATTATACTTGAAGCTTCGTGGAGATGAGGGTTTGTTTATTTATTTATTTATTTATTTATTTATTTATTTATTTATTTTTTATGAGCTCTCCCTGTTGCCAGGTGTTTGGCATAGCTTACAGCGGTGGCTCTTCATGAGGAGTGTGTGCCTGCGCCCTCTGGAAGAGCCCTCTGGAAGCACAGATGTGCCAGTCCCTGCTGGTTACATATGTCAGGGTGCTTCTGACACAGCGCCCGAGTCAGTCTCCTGGACTTGAGTAGAAGTGCTATCTTTGGGTCTGGCCTCATTCATCAGGCGGGTCAACTGAGGGCTGAGTCTCTCTTCCACTGTGGTCTTCCGTGTTCAGGAGACCAGACGAGGCTTTTTCCACTGTGGGGGTGCGTCCTGAGCATTAATAGTTCTTACCGACCCTCTGCTTGTGTCATATTGGCTGATGTTTCTTTCTGCCAAAACTAGCCAAACATCCGAGCCTAGAGTCGGCATGGAAGGAGACTGCCCAGGGTGTGGCTCTGGCGGATGAGTCCATGGGATCATTATTACAGCAGTGTGCCTCACACGTAAGCATCTGGTAGAGTTAGCTCAACGAAAGGGCATTTACTATAAGTGCTTAGATATCATAAAACCCAGGGGTGATAGCGCAGCCTTCGTTCTTGTCTGCTGCTGTGGCTGTACGCCTTTTAACGCGGTCAGACGTAGATTCATTCGTTCACTCTGTACCAAGCGTGAGGGACGTTGCACTGAACAAAGCGGATACACGTTTCCTACCCTTCTGATAACCTTTAATCGCGTGGTTTAATCGCAGCGTCAACATGGATGACATAAGCAAAGCAACGGAGTAGTGGTAATTTTAAAGTCGAATGGCCAGGGAAGACTAACAGAAGTGGTCTTGTGGGAAAGATCACAACAAACACAGATCGCATTTGGTTGGCTTGGGACAGTATGCGCGCACGTTGCCCTGTGCTTAGGTATCTGTCTGCCCAGACCAGTGGGGTTTAGGCCTGGGAACTAGATGGTATATAAACGGTACAGAATGTGTGTGTGTTTGTGGGAGGATAGCACTGTACAGGGACAGCGGTGGAGAGCTCCTGCTGTTCGCTGGGCTTTTGGATGTCTTTTTCCTGTTGGGTTGCCTTAGGGAGAAACCAGCAGGGTCAGTGCCCTTGCCTTTGGAAACTCCTGCAAGTGGTGAAGTTACAGTTAACTGCAGAAAAGTCAAGGAGGAAAATACCAGGGAATTGAAGTTGGCCAGCCATTCGTATTTCAGCGATTTAACAAAGAGGATAAGGATTAACATATGAACTATTTAGAAGACCTTGTCAACTGCTCTCTCATCTTCGTCCCTCTTCTTCTCTTTATGTGTCTGTCTCTGCTTTTTTGTCTTCTGGCAGGAATGGGTAACTGCTACTGACATCAGAGTCACACTCAACCGCCTAAACACTTTCGGAGATGAAGTGTTTAACGACCCCAAAGTTCTCAAGTCCTATTATTATGCAATCTCAGACTTTGCCGTGGGCGGCAGGTGAGTAAACTATTGAATCTGCCTTGAGAGTGATTGGCACTTTGATGTAGAACTTGTTTACGAATTTGTTAGAACTTAGGGGCCATCGGGATCTGGAAAGACAAGCTGCAACCTAGAAGTTTTCTCTTATCAGATCTTCTCATTTGGGAAGCTAAGCAGTTGGGTTTTCCGAAACCTTGTTAAATCCACACTTACTGACCGTTTAAGTGCAGAATCCAGCGAGAGGGTCTGCAGAGCTGTTGCCTTGACCTGCTAGGATCTTACAAGTGAGTTAAGGAAATGTAAAAATTCAAATACAGGTTAACGCATCCCTAATCCGTGGACTCACGGTGTTCTAGTTTGCTTTCTGTTGTTGTGATAAACACCACAACCAAAAGAAAGCTGGGGGAGGAAAAGGTTCATTTCTCTTACAATTCCCAGATCACAGTCCAGCCCAGAGGAGGAGTGCTGTTTCCTGGGTTGTTCTCCATGGCTTGCTCAGCCTCCTTTCTTACACAGCCCAGGACTACCTGCCCAGAGATAGTGCTAGGCGGTGGCTGGGCCCTCCCACATCAGTCAGTAATCCAGAAAATGCCCCCTAGACTTTTCTCAGGAGGGTCTCTTTTCCCAGATGACCAAGCTTATGCCAAGTTGACAGAGAAACTGACCAGCACACAAAACTTAATGTTCCAGAATAAACAGTTCTCTGGTGCTCGTGTGATATCACAAGTGGACAGTCAAACGCTAAGTCCACTGAGGGTTGCATAGGTGAGAACAGAGTATCGTGGGCTATAGTCATGCAGACACCATGAAGTCCGTCCTTTATATGCTAACCTGCAGTTAAAACATGCAGACAGGGTAAAGGTACAGTGTGGTTGACAGAATCTCCATTCCTGTTTTGATGCTGTGTCGTCTGGATTTCAAACAACAGACACCGGACATTAGGCTACTGACAATAAGATCAAAGGGGACATGGATGCATTTTACTGTGAGGGAGAATTATCCACGTCTTCAGTTAAAGATCATATGATCTAAGGATTAGGAGAACAGTAGTACCATTAATAAATTAAGAAAATGGGCTAACTTGGAGGAGAGGTGTTTGTTGTAGACATGTACAATTTTAGGTCATGGGAGACATTAAGTTTGTACAACCACCAAGGACAGGAGCCTTGGAGAAGGATGGGTTCTAAAATCAGGGCTTGCTCCTGCACACTGAAGATGATTCCAGTGTGCACAGGCTCTTTAGTTGAAGCTATAGAATTGCTGTCTTTAAGAAAGCAAAGTTGGAGAAATGTGTCTGCAATGTCTCTGCCCCAGCCACATTCACATCTCTGAGTCTCCTTGGGTCCTCAGCTTATACTATACTTGCAGCTAGGGGATTCTTCAGTGATCCTTGCCCCCAGAGAGCCCAAAGGAATAGTCTTGACTAGTGGGTGAATTATCGCCACGTGTATTAACTTATGTTCTGTGCAGTCCTGTATGCAAAACTGAAGCAATTCCCAGTGACTTTGAGAGAGGCTTTATCATTGTCTCTGTTTTACAGGTGAGGTTCAGGCACACTTGTAGGTGACAGGGAAGGGTTCTAAACCCAGGCTGCCTCCTGTCAGACTTAATGCTGTTCTTAGCCATTGTCTCCTGCTGCTTCCTGAGTCTTGACTTCAGGAAATATCCTGCTGACATCCTTAGAAGCTGTTAGGGACTTTCTTCTGTCTAGCTAATGTCCCATCCTCTGTGTGTGTGTGTGTTTTCAACTAAGTTCCTCAGTTTATAGTTTTGAATGGTGAAATTCAAAGAACTCTTAGGTTGCTTTTGGTTTTCTGTATACACACTTCCTCTGCATCGCTCCTAAGACCTCATGGTGGTTCCGTTCTTAGCCACCCCTGTCTTTTCTCTCTTCAGGTGTAAATGCAACGGGCACGCCAGTGAGTGTGTAAAGAATGAATTTGACAAACTGGTGTGCAATTGCAAGCATAACACATACGGAGTCGACTGTGAAAAGTGTCTGCCTTTCTTTAATGACCGACCTTGGAGGAGAGCAACTGCAGAAAGTGCCAGCGAATGCCTCCGTGAGTGCCACCGGGACGACAGCTGGAAGGAGGGGCAGGTGGCTTCCTCACTGATGGGAACCCTTAGAGCTGGGGACCAGACCCACATGCACATCAGAGGAAAACAGTAGATGAGGGAGGTTGCTGCGAATAAGCCCCGCTGGCTTTGCTTCCTCACGAACACCACCTAGGAAGCAGAATCTTTTGGGAAGGTTCTGGAGTTTGCTTAGATTCAAATACAGGCCCAAAGTGCTGCCTCTATGGTCACCACGGCCCTGTAAAATCAGCCATCCCTCAGTATCTGTAGGAGATAGGCTCTGGAATCTTCCTCACATACCAAAGCCCAGGGATGTTCGAGCTCTCTGTAGAGACTGGCGCAGTATTTGTGCATGGCTGAGCACGGCTCTCCCTCCATGTCGTCTGTAGGGTTACCAGCACCACACACGGTTCCAGGGCCGAGCGGACAGTTGTCCTGCGTGGTTTGGGGGATGTGGCCAACAAAGAAAAGTGTGTACATATGTTAAGTGCAGACATTATCCTCCCCACAAATACTGTGTGCTGATAGTTGGCGGGATCCGTGGGTGTGTAGCCCCAGGCGCAGACACAGTGGTCACCTTCCTTTTGTCGGTAGGCGGTCACTCAAGCGGCTGGTTGTTTAGTGTGGGTCAGGTACGGTGAGTTAACTCTCAAAATCGCTTTTCCTTTATCTGACCAAAGAGCGCACAGTGGGGAGAACTTGCCCAGCCACTGCCCTGGAAATCTGGGTGGCTTTGGGAGAAGGGGGGTCCTGCACCCTAGAAAAGTCAGAATGAAGAAATTAACATATGTTTATCCTTGGTAATGTCATGGCTTACTCTGAACAGATTGGTCCGGGGTGGACTCGAAGCATAGAGTCATGATTTGCCAAAGTCTTAATAGGGACAAACTTTAAAGCAACCACCATGTTCTTCCGTGTTTCGTCACTGTGGGGAATAAAAAGACTAAGAAAAAAGATATTTGTAACTTGCAGCGATTTCCTCAGTACCTTGAGAGCAAGCCACCTCTTGACATAGGACTGTTTTCACTGAGCTGCCTCGAGCAGATTTCGTTATTCGTCTTTCCTTTCTCTAAACAAAGGAGTTGCTGATAAACTGTAGAGCCTCCTCTAGCATTTCTAGGCCTTCTGTTACCCCAGCGATGTGATTGGATGCTGTAAGGTGATGACTGACAAAAGACAGAACGAAGCACTCCTAAAACATGTCCTCTAAACACACGTACAGACTTCGTGTGTACTTTGAAAAGAATTGTGCACACAGATGTCATGTTTCCAGTCTATCCAGGAAATAAAAAAAAACAAAAAAACAAAATACTCTTAGCTCACCCCTAGGAAATGAAGCAGCTACTGCAGCTAAAGGACTTCGGTAAGGAGCTCACTGAATTTGCCTTCCTCCACGGTCTCTTCAGCGCTGACCCCGAAGAGAGAAGTTTCTAGATGATGTGACTGCAGCAGGACAGTCACAGGATACTGGGGCCAGGCAGGAGAAAAACACAGCTGTCTTCTCTCATCCTAGCTGTTAACCAGAGAGGCACAAAACGTGCCGTGGCTTTGGTTTGGAGTGGAGTGGGCATGGGAATTGCTCTGCTTCGTGATCTCAGCACCGACCACTCTTCAGGAAGGCTGGAGAGACTGCAGGGTGATGGAGGGCAGCTTGGGGAAAGAAATAGCTAAGGACAGGGGAGGACACTATAACACAGGTACTGAGGGGCTGGAGAGACGGTTCAGCGGTTAAGAGCACTGGCTGCTCTTCCAGAGGACTCGGGTTCAATTCCCAGCACCCACATGGCAGCTCACAACTGTATATGGGGCTCCAATTCCAGGGGACCCGACACCCTCATAGAGACACAATGCCTGCAAAACACCAGTGTACATAGAATAAAAATAAATTAAAACAGCTACCACAAAGGATGGGCACTGTAAAACAGCTTAGCAAAACCCAAAGTCTTGGTGCCAGAAATTCAAGTTTCTAAAAATATTTCAGTTATAATTCTGTAATAGAATATATTGTTCAGAAAAAGAAAATACACTTTTTTTTTGTTTTGTTTTTTTTGTTGTTGTTGTTTTTTCGAGACAGGGTTTCTCTGCTGTAACTCTGGCTGTCCTGGAACTCACTCTGTAGACCAGGCTGGCCTTGAACTCACAGCGATCAGCCTGCCTCTGCCTCCCGAGTGCTGGGATTAAAGGCGTGTACCACCACTGCCCAGCCAAGTGATCATTTTTCTAACTGATCTTTTGAGACAGGATTTCACTATGTAACGTTGGCTAGCCTGGAACTCTCTACGTAGACCTGGCCTTGAAGTCATGGAGATCTGCCTGCCTCAGCCTACCCAGTGCTGGGATAACAGCCTGTACCGTCATACCCATTTTTCTAACTCTTTATCCTTCTGGTACTAACAGCCAAAAACAAAGTACTAATTTATCGTGCAGCTTTTTACATTTTTGCTTCAACAATTCTTGGAAAACCAAAAAAAAAAAGAAAAGAAAAATGATCATTTGTCTTGGCTCTTACTTATGTGTGAACAGCTACTGGGAGACAGATTCTTTTCTGAGTATGAGAATTCTGTGTTTATCCTTGTCTATAAGGATGGGGTGTTTCTTAGTGAAGTCACGATCAAGCTTTCTAAACTTGTCATAGTAGGTTCTTTATGAACAATGGACTCGGTAGTCATTCTTACTCTGTAGCATCTGTCATGGGGATGTAGGGAATTGTGGTTTGGTTTTCCTGGAGCCTTTTAAGATGCTCTCTTAAAGGTAGACAGGTCTTGGAGGCGGTAGTGATGACTCAGGTTAAGAACACTCACGCCTCTTCCAGAGTTCATTTCCCAACATAGCACACGTTTGGGGGGTCACAACTGCCGCTAACTCCAGCTCCAGGGATCTGACACCTCTTCTGGCCTCTTCAGGCACCTCCACACACGTGGCGTTCACACACACAGAGACACACGTACATTTTCTTAAGGTACAGATCGGGCATAACTCGTATATTTTGGTCTGCAGCCTGTGACTGCAACGGACGATCCCAAGAATGCTACTTTGACCCCGAGCTATACCGTTCCACCGGACACGGTGGCCACTGTACCAACTGCCGGGACAACACAGACGGCGCCAAGTGCGAGAGGTGCCGGGAGAACTTCTTCCGCCTTGGGAACACGGAAGCTTGCTCTCCGTGCCACTGCAGTCCTGTCGGTAAGTGACAGGACGTCTCCTGAGCGCCCAGGGAGCAAAGCTGTGTTTTCTGTGCGCGTGCGCAGTTACGCGTGCCAGTATGCACGCTATCTAGCTTCTAAATGTCTCGTTCCGCCTCCACCCCTCTCCTTCACCCTGATCAAGTTGAACTTCCAGATAATTTTCTAGTGTGTATAAAAGTGAGTCGTGCATCTGTAAATAATTGGCAGCTGGGCCACAGAGACCACCTGAACTTTGACTGTGAAAGGCTCTTGCTCGTTAATGATTTTGTTTAGTCTTAGAGGGCTGAGCTGTGTACCGCATGAGAGTGTGTGTCTAGAGATGCACAACATTCAGTCTCTCTCTCTCTTTTGAGAGTTAGGCTAATATTTTGTTGTTTGTGCCTGTGTATGCTGAAATTCTAGACGGAGGCCATAACATCTGGTTGCCAGAGAGGTGACTGGTCTTGTGTACACTGAAATCACTGAATGCAGTTTTGTTCAAGAGTGGTGGGTAGGTTTACCTTAGGGTGTTCCTGGAAAGCTAAACTGTTATGACTTCTAAAGCTATGGCTTACAAAGAGTCCTGGGGAAATTTGGTCTTTATTCCTCTGACCATCCAGCGATGACATATTGGCCATCAGGCATTGCTCTTAGCTTCTGCTTGTGTTTCTTTTGACACTGATTTTACGTACCCATCCGTCCAGACCTGGAGTTGATTGTGAACTCATTAAACTCTAGGTTCTCTCAGCACGCAGTGTGACAGCTACGGCAGATGCAGCTGTAAGCCGGGAGTGATGGGTGACAAGTGTGACCGCTGCCAGCCCGGATTTCATTCCCTCACCGAGGCAGGCTGCAGGTAAACGTGTTCAAGATCAGAGACCGGTCCCGAGTCTGCACAGAAAGTGGAAAGAGTAATGGGAACGCTTTGTCAGCAGTGATGGCCGGCAAGCTTCAAGCCTAGCGTGATGACGACCTGGGGATTGGAGAGGACAGAGAGCGGTCTTCAGTAGTTTACATTAGTGTGCGGTCTTAGGGTTCATCGTGGGTGATGAATATTCCCAACTGAAACCGAATCCAAATATAAAAATAACACGCGTTCACTTTATCCTTTAAAGACGCGCTGTGTAAAATCTGCTGTTGCGTAGAGCAGGTGGGCTGGAGGGTGGGGTCTCTTTGCTCTCTGTCCTTCTCATCGTTTCATCCCATTCCCATCACACAGGCCCTGCTCCTGCAGTCCTTCTGGCAGCACAGATGAATGCAACGTTGAAACGGGAAGGTGCGTCTGCAAAGAGAACGTCGAAGGCTTCAGCTGTGAGAGGTAGCTCCGTCTCTCTAGCGTGTTTGTTTCCCGTGGTGTCAGATTTCCAGTGAAAACAGTTAACTGACTCTGCCTTGATCCCTTTCAGATGCAAGCCTGGATTTTTTAATCTGGAATCATCTAACCCTAAGGGTTGCACACCTTGCTTCTGCTTTGGGCATTCTTCTGTGTGCACAAACGCTGTCGGCTACAGCGTTTATGACATCTCCTCTACCTTTCAGATCGGTAATGTAGCCCTTATTTTCACCTCACAGAGCTCTAGAACTCTGAGACCGCTTCTTTATGGGTATTTTTTTTTAATCAGTAACTTGGGAGGGTTTTTAATACTAGGAGCATTTGATGCCATTTAATATGAGTGCTTTTTTTTCTTGGGTGGCCCTTTAATGAAAACATGCATATGGTTTTAGAGAATTTACTGTAGTAAGCAGTGACTACAGGTGTTCCATAAGAAATACAGTGAAATGTATCTTTCATAGGATAGTATATATAGATACTGTTGTAGGGTCAAATTTTTTTATTGATGATTTTCTCTATATAAGGTGCAGTCTCACATTTTGTGGGACCTGCATATAGGATGTTTGCCATGTAAACGTGTGTGTCTTCATTCTCTACCTGCAGATGAGGACGGGTGGCGTGCGGAACAAAGGGATGGCTCGGAAGCATCTTTTGAGTGGTCCCCTGAGAGGCAGGATATTGCTGTGATCTCAGATAGTTACTTTCCTAGGTACTTCATCGCCCCTGGTAAGTGAGGTTGGAAGGGAACCCTGCTCTCTGGGTGCTTCTCCTCATTACATTCTCACATACTGACCCAGCCTAACGTCTGCCTTCCAGCAAAGTTCTTAGGCAACCAGGTTCTGAGTTACGGGCAGAACCTGTCCTTCGCCTTCCGAGTGGACAGACGGGACACTCGCCTCTCTGCGGAAGATCTTGTGCTTGAGGGAGCTGGCTTGAGAGTTTCTGTGCCTCTGATCGCTCAGGGCAATTCCTACCCTGACGAGACCACTGTGAAGTACGTTTTCAGGTGAGACTGTCCTGTCAGCTCAGACCTGAGCAGCCGGGAGAGGAAAAAGTGGGTTTTTGTTATTTTGCTTTATCTGAGTTGATACGGCTTCAAGGTGTATGTTAAAGGAAAGCTTCTGGGCTAGGTGTGGTAGCTTATGCTTACTGTCCTAGACCAGTGGATGTGGAGACAGGATTGCCAAGAGCTCAAGGCTAGCCTGAGTTACATAGAAAAGTTCTCTGTAAAAGAAAAAACCCTTGGGGTTCTTGAGATGAGCCTTCCTTTCTCTTCTCTTTTCTGGTTGCGCTATGAAACTGGCCGTGCTTCCTCTCACTTGGTTAGCTTGTCAGTGTTGCCTCCAGTGGCATCACTAAGCGAGAACAGCTTCCTTGCAGATTATCCTTACAGAGTTATGTGCCCTTTCTTTCTCTCCAGGCTCCATGAAGCAACAGATTACCCTTGGAGGCCCGCTCTTTCCCCCTTTGAGTTTCAGAAGCTCCTAAACAACTTGACCTCCGTCAAGATCCGCGGCACGTACAGTGAGAAGAGTAAGTTGTGATGTAATGTTGATTAAGGTGACTAAGTAGGAGGATCCATGATAAAGAAGAGGCCCTGTTCTGATGCATTAACTGACCTGAGGAAGTATCAACTGTGTATTAAAATGTACTTTGAGACGATCTTCAAGGGTCTGGAGACCATTCACTAAAATTAGTAACCATATTATAATTAATAAGCCAACTGAAATTCCATTGTTTATAGATTTTTCTGAAAGTCTTATAATAACTCTACTAGTTCAACTTGCTTAACCTTCATTTCTTTTTATTAACTGCTATGTAATTATCAAGTGATTTGAATTATTAACTAAATTATGAGAAATTATATATTATCCAGTGAGCATTAGCTTTAATTTTATGTAAACAAGGGCTTAAAAATATGCCTTCAAGAACTTACTAATGAGGAGTTTTTTCCTCTGGTAAGGTAAAGGCAGTGCCTTAGATATGTTAGCGGGGCTGTTTGCTTGTTTTTGAGATGTCTGCATGAGTTTCCACATAGAAACACCTCGTGAGTGGTCACCAATGTGGATCTGGGCCCTCGGAAGGGGTTTGGATTACAGATGTGGGTTAGAAGGTTGTCCGCATTTGGACATTTTAAACTTGGAAATATGGCAGAAAAAAGAATGGAGATGGACCCTGGCCACACAGTTGAGGTCTTGCCCTGAGGCCCAAGGGAGGAGAAGAGTTTGGAGAAGAAGTAATAACTGCAGGGTTAGGGCAAGAGCACTGCTGGGTTTTAGATGAGGCCTTGGGAAGTCACCGGTGGGGAGTTTAGCTTCCACTTAAAGTGCTGAAACCTGAGTAAGACCACAGGACTCTCTGGAAAGTAATTTTGAATGTGAGACGATAAAAAGCATATTCTCTCAAGAAGTTTGGCTGAGAGAGAGAGGAAAAGAGATGACTTATCACATGGGAGTAGAAGCAAGACTGAAGGAAGAATATTTTTAGGCCAGGGAGAGGTAAGAATGTTTAGAGATTAGAAGCATATATATCATAACTCATGATCTGACTGAGCAAAACCCATAAACATGTTAAACGTTAAGTTCAAGCCAGTAGTAGAAGTATCCTTTGGCTTAGGTGGTCAGTTTCCACGTGGGTTACATAAACGGCAAGTAGTGCTCCATAACACGGGAGGGATGTGCTTGAAGCAGAGGACTGAGAAGGACTTCAGTGGGACAGAAACGAAAGGGGAACATGGCGGCATCTCCCAGGCCCGCTTTTACTCCCTTAGAACGCTGGTTCTGCTAGACGGAAAGACCATTGGTCTAGCTCAGCATAGGTTTTCCTTTTCCTTACGGAAATGGATGAGCATTCTGACGTGTGTCCCGATGGCTTTGGGATTATTACATGCTTGTCAGAGCTATACAGTCTCTGCGTGTGCGTGCGTGTGTGTGTGTGTGTGTGTGTGTGTGTGTGTGTGTGTTTGCCATATTCTATTCCACATGCTTAGCACACTGCACCACACGATTGTCTTAAATGCTGTTTTCTGGTTATCATTCCCGGTGAATGACTTAAGCTAGTGGTCATTTTTTTCCTGGACTCCTTGGTCTGGCTACTCTTACGTGTTACTGATGTTTCCCAAGCTTTTGGAAACTGGAAGGCACTCCAGTGGTTCTTTTTTTCCACAACACAAACAGGTGCTGGATATTTGGATGACGTCACCTTGACAAGTGCTCGTCCCGGGCCTGGAGTCCCTGCAGCTTGGGTGGAGTTCTGCACCTGTCCAGCGGGGTATGGAGGGCAGTTCTGTGAGATGTGCCTCTCAGGCTACAGAAGAGAAACTCCCAGTCTTGGGCCTTACAGTCCGTGCGTGCTCTGTACCTGCAACGGACACAGTGAGACCTGTGACCCTGAGTCAGGTGAGAAGGCCGGTGGCCTTTGCTGGGCCCGAGGGGCCTTTAGCATTAGAAGCGCCATTCACTGTCTTGTCACGCGTCATGCGCCTAACGCTCGTGTCTGCTCTTGAACAGGCGTCTGTAACTGCAGAGACAACACAGCTGGCCCTCATTGTGAGAAATGTAGCGACGGGTACTATGGAGACTCAACCCTGGGCACCTCCGCTGACTGCCAGCCATGTCCCTGTCCCGGTGGCTCAAGTTGTGCCATTGTCCCCAAGACAAAGGAGGTGGTGTGCACCCACTGTCCGACTGGCACCGCCGGTGAGTCTCCCTGGCTCGACATCCCCTCGGTGCACTGCACAGTTGTCGGCTTGCACACAGTCTCCCTCGGCCGTCCTCACACCCCTGTGAGGGGACATCTGCTGTTGTCCCAGGGCTGTGCGGCCAGGCGTTGGCGAGCTGTGGCCGCAACCCAGGCTTTGCGACTCCCAAACGTAGTCTCCTGTAAAGTGACAATCAAACTGCGCTTTCGGGTAGGCCCGTCCAGAATTGTTAATGCGAAGCAGCGTTCTGTTTTCTCTGATTCTCCTTTGAGGATCTCAGAGCCGGTCACCTTGAGTTGGGAAAGTGTGCTTATTTTTCTTATACCTTTGGGTAGACCAGTCTTCCGGTTCTACCCGTTCCGTTATTTTTCCAAATAACGTAAAATTGGATCTGTCCTAGGTGATCACAGCTGGCTCTTCTGATCGTGAAGGGGTTGGGGCTCCCTGGCAGACTGCCTCTCTTTGGCTTACCTTGCCCGTACCGTGAAGGGCAGGAAGACGAAGCCAGAGCTAAAACAGTGCGCTGCTCGCTCAAAGGCGCAGAAGGAGTGCAAGGATCTGAACCTTGATCGTAGACTGCAAAATGAAAGGCAGTTGTATTTTGAGGTGAATGGAGGCTACCTGGTGTCTCTGTTTGAGTTTCAAGCCTTTGAAGTATGGATCACGTGTGGAATGGCTGTGTTATCTGACGAGGTATCTCACGTGGAATGCTGCCGTTGTGCTCCCGTGGAGGTGGTGCCGAGGGAGTCCCGTGGCTGCCCACAGCAGGGCCAGGAGGGTCCTTCCTTCTCCCGCATTCTGCTTGCCTCCCTTCTGCCCCACCCCCACCACATTTCCTGCCCAGCTTATTGACCTGAGTTTCTGTGTGTCAGATCTAGTGATGAGTGGTCAGTGTTGCGGCCGCTGGACGGAGCTGACCAGCTGTCCCCCTGTCCTGCCACGCTCCTGGGTCTACTTCTCTCTTCTTCTGGGTGCCCTTTGATCGCCTCTTTATTTCAGCTGGGGGTTTTATCTGCATTTGATCTGCACTCTTCCCTTAGTGATCAAATCTGTCTAGGCTTCAAAGCGTCTGGGATTACAAAACCTGTGTCTTTGCCCCTGAGCACCCTCTCCTGAGCCGCAACCCTTTGTCCCCCTTTGCCTTCCCCACCCGGTGAAGGGCCCAAGCCATCTATTTGCTCTCCACGTCTGCTCTCCACCTTTTTCTACCCCACGGCTGTGCACTGCATCAAATCCAGCCTCCATTGGAGTTGGGGAAGCCAGAAGCATGTACCTGAGACCAGAGAGGAGGAGGAGGAAGAGGACAGAGTATTTATTTCAAGGACCGTTTTGATGGGCTCCTCGGGGTTGTTGACCCCAAGTTAAAGTTGTGAGCTCCTGGAAGGCAGCCTTTCCAAAACAGCTCTTACAACCTTGTGGTCTGGTGACTGCTCCCCGAGACCGTAACGCTGACCCCAGAACACAGGCTGCAGCGTTCACCCTGGTCGCCACAGTCCTCTTCTGATGCCCTGTCTTCTGCCTAGCCTTGTGTCGCAGCGCCTCCAGTAAAGTCTCCTTGGTTCACACTAGTTGAACGTGCTGATTATGACCCCTGCGTTCTAGATTCACACAGCTGCAGTCTCAAACCTGAGTAAACCTGTTCTTTACTGTTTCCCTTTTCCTCCAGTTTCTACCTCTCCCTTCCCAGTGGTATATAGACTCCCACAACCGGCCTGTTCAAGCCCAAATCCTTGGTTTACACTTGAGTCCTCTTTGATTTCCCAGAAACAACCTCTTCTCCCTTTCCTGCTACCACCTGGTTCTGGCCACAGTTGCTCTCCACTGAAGTTGCCTGTCGGACTCCGCCTCACCCGCTTTCCTAAGATCGGTTGTTCACATGGGCGCTGAGATAATCCTTTTACACTGTAGTCAAATTATATCACTGAGTTACTTTTTTCCCTTTTCCTGAGCTACCTTCCTATGTAGTCCAGGCTGGCCTAAATCTCACAGTGTATTCCAGGCTGACCTCAAATTTGTGATCTTCCTGGCTCAGCTCCCAAGTGCTGAGATTGTCTGTGTTACCACACTCTGCGGTCATACTACTTAAAATCTCTGCAGGGGCTGAGATGGTTCGGTGGGTAAAACACCTCCTATCAGCTTCAAGATCTGAGCGTGGTCCTTGGGTCACACATAGTTGAAGGAGAGAACCAACGCCCACAAGTTGCCCTCTAACCCCAAGAATCATGCCATGACGCGTGTGTGCAAATAAGTAAATAACAAGCAAATGTCAAATAAGAGAAAAGAAGAAAAAAAAAGTGGCCTTCCCCTTCACTGTCACGTCCCCCTCCCGTTTGGTTTAATGCTTTTGTGCGTGTCCCCGTCTGAGGTCTTGTGTGCGTCTCTGTGCGTATCCTCCCCAACTGCAGCAGAAGCTTCGCGGGAGCAGAGACCACACCCACCTTGCTCACAACCTAGAAGAGTGCTGGCATAGACAGCAGGTGCCCACAAGCAGCTGTTTAGTGAATTAGTAAACAAGCCCGATTCTCGAGAAATGTTAGGCTCATTTAGGTCCCTTATATCTCTGTAGCCAATGCTATAGAGAGCTCGTCTTGGGCTGAGGATGGCAGGGAAGTGGAGGAGGCTGGAGGAGAACCGTGTTCACGGTGGAGAGAGCCTCCTTCCTGCTCGTCATCAGAACCTCTGTGTTCCTTAACTCGAAGCGGACAGTGGGTGATACCCAATTGTCTTCTAGAGTTCTTTGGTTTCGTACTGGCTGACGGTGCTCGGTGAGAGGTAGTATATGCCTTTTATAAGTTAAGAGAGACCCTGCTTACCCTGTTATTTGGAAATCTTAAAGCATCAAAAGTAGAGCTTCGTGTTTTTCAAGTTCAGCCAGAGCCTGTGCGAATGTGCTAGTCCCTGGGAATGCAGAGGCTGGTCAACCTTGGGCATGTCTCATTTATCAAGACTTTTAACAGTCGATCTTGGCTAATTGTCAGAGAATCTGAACTGAGATAGGCAAATCAGGGACTGTCGTATCGAGGGAGTATGTCAAGGCTACTCCACCGTTCTGGCCCAGTGCCAGGGTCCCAGCCGGGGTCTCCCCTCCACTGCACCACCAGACCTTGTATATGATGGCCACACTAGAGAGCACGTACCTGTTGATAATCCACAGCAGGCATGCCTCAAGCCTCTCCCCCTTAACCCCGGATTCTCTCGTTCCCAGGCAAGAGATGTGAACTCTGTGATGACGGCTACTTTGGAGACCCTCTGGGCAGCAATGGGCCTGTGAGGCTGTGCCGCCCGTGCCAGTGTAACGACAACATAGACCCCAACGCGGTTGGCAACTGTGACCGCTTGACCGGAGAATGCCTCAAGTGCATCTACAACACAGCGGGCTTCTACTGCGACCGGTGCAAAGAAGGGTTTTTCGGAAATCCCCTGGCTCCCAACCCGGCAGACAAATGCAAAGGTCAGCCACCCGAAGACCCGCTCTCACGTACACCTCGATGTGCAAGCACGTTCAGTGTCTCTTCCAGTCCTCGCAGACGTTTGCTCAAATGCAGCACCGTCCTGTGAAAACGCGGTGTGAACCACGTGCGTAGCTTAGGACCGCTAGGCGCCGCAATTAAAGAAAAGAAACAGGATAATGAATTTTAGTATATTGTGTTTAACTTAATATATCCAGCATTTTATTGCTTTAACTAATAGTTAAAAAGTGTTAATGAGGTCGGTCTTCTTTTCACCCTCTGTCCATAAAGTCCAGCGTGTGTTTTAATCGACAGCACATCTTTATTCAGATTACCCAGACGCATTATGTGTGTGACTGGTGGCTTCCGTGTCTAAACCTGTTCAAGTGTCTTCTGTTTTACCGTTCTCTCTAGTTGATTTGCATCTGGTGTTTTCTGTCTTCCCACCTAGCCTGCGCCTGCAACCCCTACGGGACGGTGCGGCAGCAGAGCAGCTGTAACCCCGTGACCGGGCAGTGTGAGTGTCTGCCTCACGTGTCCGGCAGGGACTGTGGCGCTTGTGACCCTGGCTTCTACAACCTGCAGAGTGGCCAAGGCTGTGAGAGGTGAGACTCCTCTGAAGTCTTTGCTCTCTGTGTCATAAGAAGTACATCGTCCCAAGTTACGGTTAATGGCTGGCTTGATGCTGTTTAGGAATTGTTTTTAGTGTCTTAGGTAGGAAAGGCACTCTGTAGGAGCCTTAGTGGTCAAACACTTCAAAATGCAGATTGCAGGGTTCCTTCTGAGACTGACTGACCAGGCTGCAGCCTGGGAATCTCTGCCCAGTTCTTGGTCGGTGCTTGTGGGGTTTCAGTGTGAGACTGCTGGCTCAGGATAGGCTTGACAAAGAGCCCTGAGTAGCACTCACAGAAAGGACTTAGTTACAGCCCTTAACATTCTGTTCACTAGTCCTTACCATGCTGCCCTTTAGTAGAGAACACCGCTCACAGTCTGCTCTTCTTACCCTAGAGGTGTCCTGTGCTTCTTTTCAGGTGTGACTGTCATGCTTTGGGTTCCACCAATGGGCAGTGTGACATCCGCACTGGGCAGTGCGAGTGCCAGCCCGGCATCACCGGCCAGCACTGTGAGCGCTGTGAGACCAACCACTTTGGGTTTGGACCTGAAGGCTGCAAACGTAAGACATGGCGGCTTCGGTGCAGGGTCTCCCAACTCCAGTTAGTGCCCCCGATAGCCTCTCTGTGGCCATCATTTATTCTGTGAATGCTATGAAACTCTGGAAATCAAGGGATTTTTCTGGTTCCTTTGTAACCACTTCGTTGATATCACCTTTTGTAGGTTTTTTGTTTTTTTTTTTTAATACTTATTCCACGTTGTAATCTTGTTTTGTAAAGAAAAGTCTCCCTTTGAGTTACCGGGCTTGTCCACGCTGCTTACTGAGACTTGCTTATCGATCACATCGTCAGTGCAGACAGTGAGATGGTAACGGGCTCTGTGCGGGTCTGTTCAGTGTCTATTGACTCCGCGCCGTGGCTTCCCACCCTTAGGGCCTTCCTGGTTCGGTTGCTTATAAACATCTGCTTCTCCTTGGCATAAACACTTGCCTGGAAATCAGAACAGTTTGGTTTTTCTGCTCTCTGAATTCTTTCATTTCTCCTGTGGAATGCAGCATAAGTCATTGACTCAGTTCAGAGAACTAAGTGAGAAAACAAACTGTAAAATATGGCAGAGCAGGGTTAGCACTTGGGTTCTCTTCTTAGAGTTAAGCAGGGGAGGGATGGAAGTAGAGAGGGATTCCTGGAGCATATGAAAAAGGACACTGCTTAGTTCAGTAAGCCATAGATAGATGATTTTTCCTTCCCTGTGTAGCCCAGGCTGGCCTTACTCCCCTCCCTCCACCTCCCAGAGGCATATTATCCAGCATGCCTGGCATTTCTGTGATTACTATGTGGTGTAAAATTCCCCAAGGGAATGGGAGATGACTCAGGATAAAGTGCTTGCCACATGAGCAGGAGGACCCGAGTTCAGATCCCAGGACCCATATAAAAAAGTAGGTATGTGTCTGTAACTCCAGTGCTGAGACAGACAGGTCCTGGAGCTCATTGGCCAGCCAGTCTTACCCATCGTTGAGATACCATGTCTCAAACATAAGGTGGAGCTGGACACAGTGGTGCACACCTTCGGTGCCAGCACTCAGGAAGCAAAGGCAGGCAGATCTCTGTGAGTTTGGGGCCACCCTGGTCCACATAATGAGTTCTGGCCAGCCAGGACTACATAATGAGTCCCTGTCTCCAAACAGCACAGAAAAGAGGCAACAACAAAACACGGTCAAAAGGGATAGAGGAGGGTGGGCACCCAGTGCTGACCTCCGGCCTCTGGAGGCACGGGTACCCAGGGCTGACCTCCAGCCTCTGGAGGCACGTGCACGTACATGTGCACACACACGAACACATATACCACACACACACAAAATGTGCCCCAAAGGATGCACGTTTTACTTCACAACTTGTTTTCCCTTTTAAAATGTCTCTCTCCTCTGCTAAATGGACTTAGCCATTTAAAATCTCATAAATGAATTTCTTACAAGTACTTAGAATGATGATACAACCAGCCTGAGTTAAAACAAGAATCGTCTTCTCATTCCGTAGCTTGTGACTGTCATCACGAAGGGTCCCTTTCACTCCAGTGCAAAGATGATGGCCGTTGTGAGTGCAGGGAAGGCTTTGTGGGAAATCGCTGTGACCAGTGTGAAGAGAACTATTTCTACAATCGGTCTTGGCCTGGCTGCCAGGAGTGTCCAGCTTGTTACCGGCTGGTGAAGGATAAGGTAAGCTGTTAGCAGTGCATCCGTCCATCTATCTGTCCGTCCGTCTGTTTGTCCGTCCATCCACCCATCTGTCCATCCATGCATCCTCCACCCACCCACTCATCCTTCCGTCCATCTGTCCATCTGTCCGTCCATCCATACATCCTCCATCCACCCACCCATCCATCTATCTATCCATCCATCCATCCATCTAGCAGACACGAAGTGGAAACTTAGTGTACACTAAGCTCCAGAGAAAAACATGATGGGCAAATTCAACCTCATTTACCTTCTCAGGGGCACGCATTCTAGTTAGGGGGAGATGACAACCACATACATAAGAGAACCACTGAGGTGAATGGCTGAGAGAATAGAAACAGGTGAGAACTGTGGGACTGTAAGGCATCTGTAAGGCAACTCCTGTGAAGTAGGATCTCAAGGATAAAGGCCAGGGAGCCACGTGAGGAGGAATGGTGGGCCGTTCCAGGCACAAGGAAGGTAGTAGGTAAAAGCCTGGAACCCGGGAGCTGTCTGGACCCTGCCGAGGGGGAGCTTGGTTGGCGGCAGGGTATATAAAACCATGATGACCCTACGTAGAGTCTAGGTCCCATTCCCAAATCCAGTGGCATGCACGGAGTCCAGTTGTTCAGAGGAGTGTCCTGATGGCTGCGTGAAGAGTGGTCATTAGGGATGGGGCCAGGAGAAGCCCTTGAATGGATAAGTTGGTCATTAGGGATGGGGCCAGGAGAAGCCCTTGAATGGATAAGTAAGTGGTGAGAAAGCAAAACGGGGGGAAAGAATTAAGAATGGGCCTTGGGGTTTTTGCTTAATGCTGCTGGATGTTGTTTACCAAGAATCCCCAGGGAGAACAGATTCTGGAGTTGAGTTTGAGATGCCTGTCAGAGATCTAAGCGCTGCTCAAGGGGGCGGTCAGAGCCGGAGAGCTGTAGACTGTGTTCAGGCAGGAGGACGGAGCTTGGGGAGCCAGAGAAACAGATTACTTATGCTGTCTGTTGTGAGTAGCTGTGTGTGGCGGGGACAGACCCCACCTCCTAGGGTCCGTGACGCCCTGCAGCAAACACAGCTACATTCTCCTTCTTCCCTCCTCCGTAGGTTGCTGAGCACCGAGTGAAACTCCAGGAGTTGGAGCGCCTCATATCAGACCTGGGGACCGGGGACGAGATGGTGACAGATCAAGCCTTTGAGGACAGACTGAAGGAGGCAGAGAGAGAAGTTGCAGACCTTCTTCGTGAAGCTCAGGATGTCAAAGGTATACAAGATCCAACCGAGGGTGACTCTGTGATCTCGTCTCTTCTTTTTCAAAAAGTTTTATATACATCGATGTTTTGCCTTCGTGTGTGTCTGTGTGAGAGTGTTGGATCCTCTGAATTGGAGTTACAGACTGTTGTGGGTTGCCATGTGGGTGCTGGGAGTGAACCCTGCTCCTCTGGAAAAGTATCCAGTGCTCCTAACTGCTGAGCCATCTGCAGCCCCCGTGATCTCATCTCTAAATTGTAATTAATATGATTTTATACAATTCTCAGCTTTTAAACTACTTAGAGAATCTGATTGTTTTATTTTATTTTAAGCAGAGTGTCACACCATAACTCAGGCTGACCTGGCACTCACTTTTTATGTATCTCAGGCTGGCTTCAAACATGTGGCAATCCTCCTGCCTCAGCCTCCCAAGTGCCAGGATTACAGAGATGAACTACCATGCCCAGCTATAATTTATTTTACTTTAGAATCAACATTTAAAAAAACCAAAGCAGCCTGTAATCTTAATGCTCTAAGATGTAATAAACAGCCAAGTATGTGCCTAGATGCACACAGTTCATTAAAATGAGCGTGTGTGGGACAGATTGATGGAGTTACGTGGCCAGCCTGTCCAAGAATGTAGGTCAGAAGCTAAGGACGCTGCTCTTTTTCTCACTATGAATATCATTAATGTCTAGAATTTTGATTTTACATGATTATTGCAATAGGGAAGGAAGTAACTGGACATAACTGATTTTGGCACGTTTGCTTGGTTTCTTTTTTAATTAGAGTCCACGGTTTATGAGATATTTTTAGGAACTGAAGAGCGTAAGATGTCAGGAGCTTATTTTGCCGTCAGATGCTTCTGTGGATTATTTGGGGCAGTCGCTTGTATCATTGTAAGTGGCAAAGCTGCCCGGGGAGGATGGACACACTTCCCATCCAGGAAGTTCATTTTGCCACTTTCCATGCATGTTTCCATTAACGTGCTCTGTTAAAACAACAAATTCACATGTTGTTTGCTGTGTACACTAAGTCATGGGCTTGTGTAGTCATGGATGCTTGCAAGAAGTTTTTGTTATTTTGGTTTCCTTCAAAACACAAAATGGCTTTTGGACGAGGTTTCTGTTCCCATCCCAGGTGTGGTGGATGATTACGAGTTTGATTTGGAATGCTCGGTGCCGGTGGCTATGATTTGGTTAGGTGCGGCTGTTTTGCCGTGTGTAGCTTGTTCTTGGGACTGCGTGATGCTTGGGTTTATGGGAACTTTTGCTTAGAATATATAAGGGCTAAAGACCTGAGAGCCAGGGTGGGCTGTGGGTTGGTTGGTGGGTTGGTTGGTTGGTTGGTTTATCTGTCGTTGGTTCATTGATTATTGCATAGAAGAACATCATTTGGAGAGACTGGATTTGCAGATAGTGAGCTGAGATGCTAGTCCTAAGCTTAGGACAGCCTAAAAAGGCTATGAAGATCTCTACCTTTCTATCTCTATCGAGGCTGCCTGCAAAAGCGGTGAAAATTTCTTTCTATACTTCCTGTCTCTTTCCCTAAATTGAAGGTAAAAGATTGTAGTGAACAACTAGAGTTGGTTATGTTCTGACATGCCCTCAGGCTAACCAGGGTGTGACCGAAAGCTCTGGGCCAATACTACCAGTACACAGGAGTAGGCCCCAGGACAAAGAAGGGCGCCAAGTCTGGACACCATCCCATCAACTCAGAACAGACAAACCACTGGCACCTTCCTCTGGTCACAGTGACCGCGTATTTTCCTGTGCTCACATAGACGGTTCTGCTGACTGGAAGCTCCACCATACTTCCTGGTGTACCTGCAGGCTCACACACTCTCTTAGACCTGGGAGTTAAATTCCCTCTCTGAGGTTTGTCGGTTGTGGAGTTCCAGCTGACCTTTCCCTAGTAGGTTCAGACTAGCCAAGAGTGAAAATGCCTTTGGAATGATTTGACGCTAAGACTGTAAGTACTCACTTGTAGTTGGAAGGTGCTTATCCTGCAGATTTGGAGGACAATTATATGGTACAGTTTCGGGCTAGCAGGTAGACTGGGAATTGGAAGATGGTTTATGTGAGCCTAGTAGTTTGTGACTCTGTTGTCCTTTCTGTTGCCATTGTTTCTCTGGAGAACTGGACAGTTGTGTGCTTGAGAGTCTAAAGCAGTGGTTCTCAACCTGTGGGTCACAACCCCTTTGGGGGTTGGACGACCCTTTCACAGGGGTCACCTAAGCCCGTCATCATATCAGATATTTGCGTTACCACTCGTGACAGTAGCAGAGTTACAGTTACGAAGTAAGTTCTTAAGTGCTGCCAGACGCGGCTCGTGCTCACTTTCTCCCAGTCTGTAGGTCATGATGGCTTCCTTTGCCGTGTAGCCTTTCGGTTTAATGTAATTGCGTTTGTCTAGTTTTGCTTTTATTTCCTGTGTTTTTGGGGTCTTGTCCAAGAAACCCTTGCTGATTCCAGTGCCCCAAAGCGTTTCTGTTTTCTGT
Organism: Cricetomys ansorgei; assembly: GCA_026225945.1. NCBI lineage: Eukaryota > Metazoa > Chordata > Mammalia > Rodentia > Nesomyidae > Cricetomys > Cricetomys ansorgei. Next base: position 39,050 of record JAMJFZ010002312.1, read on the forward strand.
GAGTAATTTCATTATTTCAGGCCTATTCAAGTGTTTAATCCGTTTGAGTTGGTTTTTATAGCAGGTAGAGTTAAACGTGCAGCTTCACCCCTTGTGTGGTGGTATCCTTTCCCAGTCCTACCTATTGCGCTGACTGCCCTTTTACTGATGGGTGTCTTTAGCAATGCATTTGAAAGCTGGTTGGCTGCAGATGTGTGTGTTTATTTCTAGGCTCTCTTCTGTTCCCAGAACTCAATTTTGAATAGAACTTCATACTTTGTTTATTAATAAAACCTCATGTGAGAATTTAATACTGGTAGGCTTTATATTTGCACGGGTTTATGTTTATCTTTTGATTTATTAGGGCCCAAGCATGAGGTTTAAGTTGAATGGACATAAGTACAACTGAGGAACTATGCAGACGCGGAGACCCAACCGAAAATTACGTTCCTGTGTGGCGACAAAGCTGGGGTGGGGACGAGCAGAAAGTATACTTACTCTAAAACAGAAAGGAGTTGAATTTACCATACTTCAGCTTGCTGGAGGGTGTTTGTTTTGTTTTGAGTCAGGTTTTACTTGTATTCCCGGCTGGCCTAGGGTTCCCATGTAAATCAGGCTGGCCTCAAACAGGAGCGCTGCCCGCTTCAGCCTCCTGAGCGCTAGGATTAAAGGCTCACATCACTGCACCCGGCAACGTCTGCTTCCGATGTACTTTTTAAAAGTTATGTGTTAGGCCTTTAGGGCTGACGGTATTTTAATATTATGTATTTGTGATTAAATCTGGCAGGTGTCATAATATCAAAATCAGTTTTAGTTTCCTTCCTCAAACACCTGCATGCTGACTGCCTCTGCTTTGCTGACGACTGTAAGGTTATGGACCCAGCGATGAGTAGGAAAGGGACTCAGAGTCCCTGGACAGACAGTGCACTGGGGCTGGTCGCAGTGGTGGATGATGGGACACAATAGAGACATCACCTCTGCTGGGGGTCAGGGAAAATGTGCCTGAAAGATGCTGTTGGGGATAATGAAGATGCACAGTGCCTCGGCTTCGTGCAAGATGGTATAGCCCTCCATATCATTTACAGACTGCCTTCTGTAATGCTCTTTCAGATGTAGATCAAAATTTGATGGATCGCCTTCAGAGAGTGAATAGCAGTCTGCATAGCCAAATTAGCCGATTGCAGAATATCCGGAATACCATCGAAGATACCGGGATCCTGGCTGAACAAGCCCGGTCCCGAGTGGAGAGTACAGAGCAGCTGATTGAGATCGCCTCCAGGGAGCTCGCGAAAGCAAAGATGGCTGCTGCCAACGTGGTGAGCGACTCTGAAGTTCCAGTGGCTGGGGCAGGTCCTTGGGTAATTTGTGGCAGATCTGTTGGTGAAGTAGAATATGTCTTCGTCCTCCCACCTGGTAACTCTGAAGCAGGAGAGCTATGTTGCTCATAGTCACTAGAGCAGTTGCTTTTCTCCTTGCTGTTACAGAGCGAGCAGAAACAGCTTAGGTCAGGAGAGGTTTATTTGGCTCACAGTTCCTCCGCGTGGGCAAAGCATCAGGACAGCTGTTGGTAGCGGCAGAAATGTGTGGCCGCCTCACATATAGCAGCCAAATATTGGACAGAAGTGGAGCAGTCTGTACCCCTAAATGCCTGAGCCAGTGACCTACCTCCTAAGATTCCATAGTCTCCCCTAAACACCAGCTGGCCTAGGTGTTCAGACATAGGAGTCTGAACAGTCCCCAGCAGTCGTCATGAAACAGAAGGGACTGAATAAAAACGAAGGGGTGTCTAGGCTCTTCCTCTCATGTTGCCTCTTCTGCAGCACGCAAAATAGAAATACTTTCTCATCAAAGGTGCTGATCAGAAGATCTCTGAAAATAAGAGAAACCAATCTTTTTACATAAGGATTTAACAAAAAAATAGTGCTGACACTTGTCTTTTGGGAATTTAAACAAGTCAGTCTTTTGAGAATAAGTGTTCTATTTCCTCCGCAGTCAATTGCTCAGCCAGAGTCTACAGGGGAACCAAACAACATGACCATCTTGGCAGAAGAAGCCCGAAAGCTTGCCGAGCGGTAAGTTGCATCGCGTTCCATGGTTCAGGCGTAGGTAGCGCCCTGCTGATGGGTGCGTGCTGTCCTGTCCCCTCCCGGGGATACTTCCCATTACAAGGTTTACCTTCTCTGAAATGTTTCCAGCTCTGCATGCTCTTTTTCTTTCACTTTGAAATTGAAATATTCAGTTTAAGTATTAGAACATAGCAGTTTAGAACAAAATTATATTTACATATTTCATGGATTGTCGTGCTTTTAGATTTTAAACTTTAAAGCCTTGAGATTTATAGATGTCTAAGAAACTCAGTGAAATTCATTGTTAATTTAAATTTTTTTACCTTAGTTTTTCAACAAAAGAATTTAGTTTTCAAATCTCAATAGAAAATGTTTACCAACTCATTGCACATTTGAAAGTAAGGCAAAGAACACTAACCACGCCTTTCCTGTTTGTTTGGTTTTTTTTTTTAAAGACACTTTTAAATTAATAATAAGATAACTTCTTTGGAAGGCTTTAAATTACAGAAGGAATCAAGTTTTTGAAAATATTTTAAATGTCTTATAGCGGCAGCACTGACTCCTCCAGGCTCCAGATTCAGTGACCTTAGCGGGTTTCTTTCTGTTCTGGGTAAATGTGCACTTGTGAGCCATGTAATCAGCTTCGCAGAACGTTCATGGTTTTGGAGCTGGATTTTCTTACTAAAGGAAGAGAGCTGAAAACATGAAGTCCCCAAGAAGCTAGGTCTCAAAGAAGAACTGATCTGGTGGGCTTCGTGCAAGGACTTAGGGTGAAAGTTTCTTCTGCCAAGAAAATGGCCACGATACCGGGTGTCACAGTTCGACACGAAATGTTAGAAGTGGAAAATCCATTAGCACTGTTACCCAGCTAAGATGCAGTGCTTGGCTAGAGTCCCTAATGACATGTTCAGTGCCATTTGGTGTTGCTTTTCCTGCCAGTAGGTAGGTCTCAGAAGAAAAGTCAGAGCAGACAGGCTGTGTAGACTGTACAGTAACTGTGTAGACTGTGTAGACTGTGCAGTAACTGTGTAGACTGCAGTAACTGTGTAGACTGTGTAGTAACTGTGCAGACTGTGTAGTAACTGTGCAGACTGTGCAGTAACTGTAGACTGTGTACTAACTGTGTAGACTGTGCAGTAACTGTAGACTGTGCAGTAACTGTGTAGACTGTGTACTAACTGTGTAGACTGTGCAGTAACTGTGTAGACTGTGCAGTAACTGTGCAGACTGTGCAGTAACTGTGCAGATTGTGTAGTAACTGTACAGACTGTGCAGTAACTGTGTAGACTGTGCAGTGACTGTGTAGACTGTGTAGTGACTGTGTAGACTGTGTAGTGACTGTGCAGACTGTGTAGTGACTGTGCAGACTGTGCAGTGACTGTGCAGAATGTGCAGTGACTGTGCAGACTGTGCAGTGACTGTGCAGACTGTGCAGTAACTGTGCAGACTGTGCAGTAACTGTGCAGACTGTGCAGTAACTGTGCAGACTGTGCAGTAACTGTGCAGACTGTGCAGTAACTGTGCAGACTGTGCAGTAACTGTGCAGACTGTGCAGTAACTGTGCAGACTGTGCAGTAACTGTGCAGACTGTGCAGTAACTGTGCAGACTGTGCAGTAACTGTGCAGACTGTGTAGTAACTGTGCAGACTGTGCAGTAACTGTGCAGACTGTGTAGTAACTGTGCAGACTGTGTAGTAACTGTGCAGACTGTGCAGTAACTGTGCAGACTGTGTAGTAACTGTGCAGTAACTGTGTAGACTGTGTAGTAACTGTGTAGACTGTGTAGTAACTGTGTAGACTGTGCAGACTGTGTAGTAACTGTGCAGACTGTGTAGACTGTGCAGACTGTGTAGACTGTGCAGACTGTGTAGTAACTGTGCAGACTGTGTAGACTGTGTAGTAACTGTGTAGACTGTGCAGTAACTGTGCAGACTGTGCAGTAACTGTGCAGACTGTGTAGTAACTGTGCAGACTGTGTAGACTGTGCAGACTGTAGTAACTGTGTAGACTGTGTAGTAACTGCAGACTGTGTAGTAACTGTGCAGACTGTGTAGTAACTGTGTAGACTGTGCAGTAACTGTGCAGACTGTGCAGTAACTGTGCAGACTGTGTAGTAACTGTGTAGACTGTGCAGTAACTGTGCAGACTGTGTAGTGACTGTACAGACTGTGCAGTGACTGTGTAGACTGTGCAGTGACTGTGTAGACTGTGTAGTGACTGTGTAGACTGTGTAGTAACTGTGCAGACTGTGTAGTAACTGTGCAGACTGTGTAGTAACTGTGCAGACTGTGCAGTAACTGTGCAGAATGTGCAGTAACTGTGCAGATTGTGCAGTAACTGTGCAGACTGTAGTAACTGTGCAGACTGTGCAGTAACTGTGCAGACTGTGCAGTAACTGTGCAGACTGTGCAGTAACTGTGCAGACTGTAGTAACTGTGCAGACTGTGCAGTAACTGTGCAGACTGTGTAGTAACTGTGCAGACTGTGTAGTAACTGTGCAGACTGTGTAGACTGTGTAGTAACTGTGTAGACTGTGCAGTAACTGTGCAGACTGTGCAGTAACTGTGCAGACTGTGTAGTAACTGTGCAGACTGTGCAGTAACTGTGCAGACTGTGTAGTAACTGTGCAGACTGTGTAGTAACTGTACAGACTGTGCAGTGACTGTGTAGACTGTGCAGTGACTGTGTAGACTGTGTAGTGACTGTGTAGACTGTGCAGTGACTGTGTAGACTGTGCAGTGACTGTGCAGACTGTGCAGTAACTGTGCAGACTGTGCAGTAACTGTGCAGACTGTGCAGTAACTGTGCAGACTGTGCAGTAACTGTGCAGACTGTGCAGTAACTGTGCAGACTGTGCAGTAACTGTGCAGACTGTGCAGTAACTGTGCAGACTGTGCAGTAACTGTGCAGACTGTGCAGTAACTGTGCAGACTGTGCAGTAACTGTGCAGACTGTGCAGTAACTGTGCAGACTGTGCAGTAACTGTGCAGACTGTGCAGTAACTGTGCAGACTGTGCAGTAACTGTGCAGAATGTTCAGTAACTGTGCAGATTGTGCAGTAACTGTGCAGACTGTGCAGTAACTGTGCAGAATGTTCAGTAACTGTGCAGATTGTGCAGTAACTGTGCAGACTGTGTAGTAACTGTGCAGACTGTGTAGACTGTGTAGTAACTGTGTAGACTGTGCAGTAACTGTGTAGACTGTGCAGTAACTGTGCAGACTGTGTAGTAACTGTGCAGACTGTGTAGACTGTGCAGACTGTGTAGTAACTGTGCAGACTGTGTAGACTGTGTAGTAACTGTGTAGACTGTGCAGTAACTGTGCAGACTGTGTAGTAACTGTGCAGACTGTGTAGACTGTGCAGACTGTAGTAACTGTGTAGACTGTGTAGTAACTGTGCAGACTGTGTAGTAACTGTGCAGACTGTGTAGTAACTATGTAGACTGTGCAGTAACTGTGCAGACTGTGTAGTAACTGTGTCGAATCTGCAGTAACTTTAGGTCAGCAGATTGTAAGGTAAAGAACAGACCTGGGTTCGTGTTGCTGATAGATGCAGGGTTTCTGGTCAGCATCATGTTGTATGTAGGCTATTCATGTTCTGAAGTTATTGCTTGCCTCCCTCTGTTATCTCCCTGTTTGTTCTCTGAGATACTTTCACTCTAAGTCACCTGGCCTCGAACGCCTGGTCCTTCTTCGTCAGTGCCTGGGGTACGGGTCCGACCTACGACTGCACACTCAACTAAAATGCAATTTTTCTAAGTAAAACACACATTTGCCCCTGTGGAGTTTTGTGCCACTGATTTTCTTAGGAAATACCCTTTTCTCAGTTCACAGAATGCCTTTTGTAAATTAAGCCTCCTGAAACGATTGCAAACGATTCCAAACGGGACTTCCTGTATTCCTAGATCTCTGCTTATGTTAATATATTTAAATGTACCAACGTAAATGCTACCTGCATTTTACTTCTTTCCCTATCGAACTGTCTGCCTCATGATTTGTTTTTAATTCCTCCTCCTACGTGTATAGCCATAAACAGGAAGCTGATGACATCGTTCGAGTGGCAAACACAGCCAATGAGACTTCGGCCGAGGCCTATAACCTGCTGTTGAGGACCCTGGCGGGGGAAAATCAAACTGCACTGGAGATCGAAGAACTCAACAGGAAGTGAGTGTAAATGGGAAGGGGCTCACAGCCGTGCGCTCTGGATCTGGGGTGTAAGCTCATGCTGTGAGGTTTGAGCACTCTCAGAACGGTGGACTGGCTGGGGCAGGGGTGTCCTGCCGCTCCACAGTCTGTAACTACAGAAGACGGGAGCGAGACTAGCCGTGTCCTTAAGACTCTGCACATATGGACACCAAGAGTGAGTAAGAAAATATGTTGAACTGCCAACCTTTAATTGGGTCTCAAGTAAGAGTGTGTAAATTGAATATCCTTAAGCCGAAAGGCTGGGGACCTGAGGTTTTTGGGACTTGGGATATGTATGTTTGTATACATATGTTAATATTTGAATATGTAATGAGATTGTGGGTAAGACCCAAGTCTAAACCAAAGTTAATTTATGTTTGTGTACACATAGCCTAAAATGTTACATAGTATGTGTAGTGTCTGCAGCTTGATGGTAGCAGTCAAGTGTGAAATTCTTTTCCTGTGGCATTATAATGTGCTAAAAGTGTTACAGAGTTGGAGTTTGGGGTTAGGGATGCCCAGTTTATATATGGTAAGATAAATAGAATTGATAAAATGGAAAAGTAACTTTTAGCTAAGTGTTGGTGTTAAAATGAGAGCATCTGATGCAGCTTTTCCTTTGAGGTTTTTGGAGACATTGTCCCCAGTGATATTAACTTGATTATATCTGGTTAACATAAAAATGTTTAAACAAACAAACAGCTGTTTGTTTTTTAATTGAATTACATCATCTGTTCCTTAGGTACGAACAAGCAAAGAATATCTCTCAGGACCTGGAGAAACAGGCTGCCCGAGTCCATGAGGAAGCCAAGCGAGCAGGTGACAAAGCTGTGGAGATCTATGCCAGTGTGGCCCAGCTGACCCCTGTGGACTCTGAGGCGCTGGAGGTATGTGTGCACAGGTTCTAGTCACTGCAATCCCATCACTCCACCCGTCCCTCTAGTCTGGGTAAGAGCCATTTTGACTACCCTGCTTCTCCCTTCCAGACCTCCAACTGTCTGACTGGTAAAGGTGAGTTCTATTCTAATTGTGCAGACAGCGCTTAGTGAAACAAAGAATTATAGACATGAAGGAGCAAGGTTCACTTTGTGATATGAATACTTCCTCTAGACATTGCATATAAATCCAAACTGTGATACACTTGAGTTGCTTGAAGCTCATTATGGCTAGAGCCTTCTTCCTAGGCTATATATAGAGGAGATTTAGAGAGCAAGAAGAGGCAATAGCCTGCAAGAACTGTACCAGCATGCTCAGGTGGGTAGAATATTCGAGTATTCGACAGTACTGTTTTATTTCATTCTAACCGTGGTTCCTCACAGAAGCCCTCGTATAAATATTTTTAATATTTAAACTTGAAATTCACTGTCTTTTTTCCTATATCTGAGATGTCAATTAGTATCGTAAGGCTCACGTCTTCAGACGCCCAGTGCCATCCGAGTCCATACGTGTACAATGTGAAAACAGACAGACCGACACGATGAGAGCAGTCAGGACAGAGAGCTTGGCAGAGTTACTTGAAAGGAACCCAGGGAGCTTCTTACAGACTTACTCTGCATCTTGATTGAGGTGTGGGCTGGCTAAAGCTTTTGTGAAAAACTCGCCAAAGAACAAGAAATACTGGAGAATCTCTAAAGTATACTTGGCTTTTTTTTTTTTAAGTCACAAATTCTTGACCTGTGCCACCTTTTAAAACTGCCAATTGAGCCTTAGATCTTAGAGTTCCTCAGCCACCTCGTCGTTCATTGCCATCGTTCCATTTATTAAGTAGTCGTCTCACACCTCTGCCACAGAGTGAAGCAAATAAAATCAAGAAAGAAGCTGCGGATCTGGACCGTCGGATTGACCAGAAGCTGAAGGATTATGAGGACCTTAGGGAAGACATGAGAGGAAAGGAACAGGAAGTCAAGAACCTTCTAGAGAAGGGAAAAGCTGAACAGCAGGTGGGTTCGACGTGCCGCTGTTTCAACAGGTCAGGCGTGAGCGTGTCCAGTGTGTGGCCCTCTGTATGCTGCGGTCTCTGAGCCGCAGCTGTGAGGGGCTTGTCTGTTAGAGGGGAAGGCTGACCCGGGAAGGTTCGTCCTCTGACCTGCCATGCATTTGCAGACAGCTGACCAACTCCTAGCTCGAGCTGACGCTGCCAAGGCTCTTGCTGAAGAAGCTGCTAAAAAGGGACGGAATACCTTACAGGAAGCCAATGACATTCTCAACAACCTCAAAGGTATGAGGGGTCAGGTAGCACCTTCTGTGCGCCCTCACTGAGGCAGTCACTGCCTTGCTTTAACATTTTGCTTTTTAGCATGATTTTCCCTGAACACGATAGTGTGGTAAATCCCATATTCCAACTCAGTAACTACTGAGTCAGTAGTTAACTGTGATCTTCTACCATGTTTAGTTTGTCTTCCACACTCGTGCGTGTGTGTCTGCTTGCGTGTATGTGGGTATGCATGTGTGTTTGTGTAGGCGTGTGCACATGCGTGTGTGCGGACCTGAATTTGACTTCCGGTATTTCCTTGATTCCGCTTCACTTTCACTTACTGAGGCAGACTCTCCCGCTGAAGCCGGAGCTCGAGCTCGTGTATCTGAAAGGAAGGCCAGAGAGTGCCTCCTTCATTTTACTCCTGCACTTTTCAGTCTGAAAACCCAAAACCACGTGTGCGAGGGTGGTCTCACATCAGACTAACTCATGTCACCCCGGTCTGCCTACTTAGAAGATCTTCAGCGACAGATGGAGATTATCCTTCTCTGCCACTGATCATCTAATTCTTCGTTTTAAAGAAACATGCCCATTTCCCTGGGGGACTGGTTCGTGTCAGGTGAAGATGATCACAGGTTCTATAAATGGGGAGGATTTGCAAGAATAACAGTAGCTGCGAACGTGAGCTTTGGGGTCAGCAGGTCTGTCTGAACCCCTGCCCCACAATTAGCCTCTTCGGTAGCTGGTCTCATGTGTAAGAGGAGTGTCTGCTGCCCCTGACACAGTAGACGCTAAAGACAAGCCGCGGGCTAAGGCAGTGATGTGCTCAGCTCCCTGCTGGGAGTGGCTTTTTAAGCAGGAACTCTCCTCAGAAACAGACATGCATCCACTGACACTAGTCCTGGAAAACCTTCCGCGCAGGGATGTGTGTTTTCTTTGCTCGTCTGAGATTTTAGCCCTAGTCATTCTTTTTATCTCGTATAAAAAATCCAATTCTTGGCAGTTTAGTTCAAACGCATGCCTTGAACTGCTTTTAGATTTCGATAGACGCGTGAATGATAACAAGACTGCGGCGGAGGAGGCCCTGAGGAGGATCCCCGCCATCAACCGCACCATCGCCGAAGCCAACGAGAAGACGCGGGAGGCGCAGCTGGCACTGGGCAACGCTGCTGCCGACGCCACGGAGGCCAAGAACAAGGCCCACGAGGCGGAGAGGATCGCCAGCGCCGTGCAGAAGGTGGGCGCTCGCCTCCCCGCCCCGCCCGCTCACCCGTTCCTCGCGCCTCCCAGACCCCGGCGTCCTTGCAGAGCTTTCTCTCCGCCCTAGCAAAACTGTCTCGAACCATCTTTGTGTATTTTCTTTCCGATACACGTGAAGATACGGAAGTACAGCGGGTAGAGAAAGAAACAGTGGAGGGTCTTTCTCCATCTCAGCGTCGGATCTGGGCTGGAGGGGGAGGGTGGTCTCAGAGCGCTTCAGGTGCCCCGCCCACCAAGTTCGGTCCTTTCCTAAATAAACGTCATACTCCTTGGGCTGCCCGGTCTCCTGCGGTCCCGCATCCATCCCGGGCCCGGGCCCTGTGTAGTGTGACTGGCTGCCGCAGAGACGCCTCACACTCACCACAAAGAGGGATTTCTGTAGCCTGGCTCTTTGTACTTAAAGATGCAGCTGTTTTATGGAGAGATCAGCACTTATTTTAAAATTGAGAATTGCAGAAAATTGAAATTTCTTTAAAAGGATTGGCTTTTAGACAGGTTCTGTTTCACAAAACACTCACATTTCAGGATGTGGTCTTTTGTACACGACGTTAAACTCGCAAGAATAATCAGGCAAGCTATGGCTTTAACGTATGTCTAGGTGAAAGAGTATAATCAGTACAGTGTTCACAGTTAAATTTTTACTGGTTTTCTGTGTGATCTCAGCTAAAAATGGTCCTGCTAGGACAGAGAGTTTCAAAGATTAAAGAAGACACAAATGAATGCTGTATGAAATGCTGTTGTGTTTGACAGTGATTTTTTTTTTTTTTTTTTAATGAGAACCCAATAATTGGTGAGAAGTGGTCATGGAAAAGGTCATTGTGATGGTCTTTCTGGATTGCACTTTTCACAATCTCACAGACTGTGAAGGGGAACAGGAATGTCTCTAGGAGAGAGAGAGTTGCTCTGGGGTCTTCGGTTAGCTCTTGTCAGCAGTTGTCTCTCCTGTGCCTAGAATGCCACCAGCACCAGGGCGGATGCCGAGAGGACCTTCGCCCAAGTCACAGACCTGGACAACGAGGTAAACGGCATGCTGAGGCAGCTGGAGGAAGCGGAGAACGAGCTGAAGAGGAAACAAGCGGATGCCGACCAGGACATGATGATGGCGGGGATGGTAAGGGCTCCCCACTACTGTTCAGAGGCAGAGTAGAGGAGGCTCACTGGTGAAGACTCCCAGATGCCTTTTCCATGTGAGTGTCAGGTTCCCGTTCCATTTTCTGGTCAAGAACTGGGTCGGTGGCTTACGTAGAAGACAAAGAATTTGGCTCCTCTGCCAGGTACTGATGTTGCACAACTGCCCTGTCCCAGGGCTCCTCCGTTAGCAGCAAAACATGTCTCCTGCAGCTGGGACTTCAGAACATTGAAAAACAACACTTTTTTTTTTTTTTAATGTAGTTTGGGTAATTCATACATGGGATAAAATAAAAGTTAAAAAAGGAGAATGCAACGAAAAGCTACTTTTTTCTTAGCTTGCTCACTAGAGGCGGAGACTTGCCCCTTGCACAGGGCATTTGTGAGCACACTCTTACACCTGCTTTCAGTTTGCCAACATGCGTACATCACACCGCTTGTGACAGAATGGATTTGTGGCTGTGGAGTACAAGGGGGAGTTGGGGTGTCTTTGTTCATTCCGTGTTATATTTTGCTTTAGAAAGAACGTACTGGAGGGGTAGTGGGAATATTCCTTTCCCATTTTGTACTGCATTCAAGGGAATATAAATCAACCTGTTTACTCAGACACAGTGGCAGGAAGAGGCCTATTCTTTCATGGCTCCCCCAACAGGGCCTCTTGCTGTGGGTCATTTTTACTTTGTGAAAGAAAGGAGAAATACAAGGTCTGGAGAAGTGATATCAATTAAATACTATATACCACTCTACGCAAATAGCCGAGGTTTTTGTTTTGTGTTTTAAGACAGAGTGGTCTCACTATGTAGCCTTGGCTGACCTAGAGCTCTCTGTGTAGATCAGGATGGCCTTAAACTAATAGAAATCCTCCGGTCTCAGCCTCCGGAGCTCTATTAGAGGTGTGCACAACCACGCCTGGCTAAACAGCTGTGTTTTTAAACTTTGTGTTGGATTGTCCTGTGGTTCTTGATGCAAAAGTGAGGCTCAAATGGAAATTACTATGAAGCAAAAATAAGAATTTCTCTTCTATTTGGAGTCTCCGGACTTCATTTTCTAAATTACATTTATTTATTTTGCATATGTGTATGCATGTACACCCTCGTGCACACGTGGCAGTCTCAGGACAGTGTAGGCTCTCTCCTTCCACCACGTGGATTTGGGGGCTAGAACTCAGGTCATCAAACCTAATGGTAAGTGCTCATAACCACTGAGCCATCTGCCAACCCTGTGGATTTCACTTTGGTAGAAACATTGTATTTAAAGCATGTTGGAAAAAAAGTAAAGAATACAGAGAGGAATATGGGTTTAATTTTTGAAAGAGTGGAAAGGAAATCTCTCTTTTGTTGTCTTCGGTACGTAGTTTCACAGGAGTGGTATGTCCCCTCGTGCGCTCTCCCTTTTGTATCTATGTCATGTTTGAAAGTTCAGCATTCAGCTAGTATTGCCTGAGTCTAACATTTTCTTGAGCCAGAACGGTTGTGGTTCTTTCCGGAAGGCATCAAAGACCGCAGGTTAAACACTGCGTGGCCCCGAGTCCCGGTCCCCGAGCTCTCACAGGAAGCCTGCGCCGGCTCCCTGAGAACAGCTGTGACTTGAACTGAGTTAATCATTTATTTGTGAAAGCTTTTTTTTTTCTTTCTGTTTTTAAAATTTTCACATTGTTTTGATCCCCAAATGTTTGCTTTGTCTTGACCCCCAAACTAGGAAAAATAATTACTGGTAGAGAGCTCAAAGCCGCTTATTTCTATCCTCGTTGGATTCGTTTGTGAGAGCATCTGCTTTCTGATACGTAGAAGCTTCCTTTTCCACCGAAGCTTCCTGTGACTCATGCTCAGTCTATTTGTTCAGGTTTCCTGGAACTTTCCCAAATTTATTTACCTTTGGTTGACTTTGAAAATAGCCACTGCATTCTCTCTCTCTCTCTCTCTCCCTCTTCCTCTGTGTGTGTGTGTTGTGTGTGTGTGTGTGTAGTATAGGTTGACAGAGAATTTTCAGAAAAGCCTCACTTTGCTTATGAAAACTCTCCAGGAATAAATAGGACATCTCTAATAATCAAGTCCCTAAGAGAATCCACATTCTAAAATAATAGTTCCTGTACTCAGTCTGTTCTTAAAACATAACCTGTTTCTACTTAATGCATTTTATCGTGTGTTTTAACCCAGGTATTTTTGAGTTGGGAAAGTGAGAAAATAAGATCGTATTGATTTTTCTGGCTGCGTACGTCAAGAAGGGCAGCCTGGCATGGTGGTATATAGTTCCAGCACTCAGAAGGCTGAGGCAGGAGGATCTCGTGTTTGACAACAACAGCTTACATAGCAAGAGTGTCTAAAAAAATAAATAAATAAAACAAAGCATAGGAATTATTACTGTTCTATGCCATAGAAATAATATCCTCAACCTGAAGACACCACCCCAAAACCCTCAGTGAGAGACTGTGATTCATCACTTAGAAAGGGGGAACACATCTGAAACTAGATCGCCGGCCCACTGGAGGAAAATATTTAGAGAAGAAGAAAACAGAGAGTCAGAGGTATTCATGTTGTTTGTCCTCTTCCCCTGCAGGCTTCACAGGCTGCTCAGGAAGCTGAGCTGAATGCCAGAAAAGCCAAAAACTCTGTTAACAGCCTCCTCAGCCAACTGGCTGACCTCTTGGAGCAGCTGGGTGAGTAAGGCAGAGTTCTTACAGCCGGGCACCTGATGCTTTGTACCACCGACCCGGGGCAGATTATATGAAGTTCTCTAAAAGCCTTCTTTAACTCAGTTAGTGTGGGTGTTTAGCTCCTGCTTATTTAAAGGCGCCTTGTATACTGCGTCTCGCCTGGCAGAACCTTCAGCGGGCAGCTTGCATCAGCGCGGCATCCGAGGCTGTCAGCTCTAGATTGAAAAAGCAGTGGGACTTTATTACCTTCAAGTACGTCGGTTCCTTGCCCGGACTTGGCTCTGCCCTGTTGTCTCTACGGCGCCAGCTAAGGGGTCTCACTTGCAGTCAAGCTTCCTCATGCAATTAAACAGTCCTTTCCCCTTAGTTCCTCCTACTGGCGGAGTTTCTTTAAGGAATTTGAAAAGAAAGGCTCAGTGGTAGAATAAAAGAATTACTTGAGACTATCTCTGCTTCATTGCTCAGAATTCTCTCCCTTTGCCAACTAAAGGACAGTTTGATGAAGTGAAAGCTTTACCTCCAAAGATAAAAATGAGTTGGGCGGTGGTGAGCGGTGCACGCCTTTAATCCCAGCACCCGGGAGGCAGAGGCAGGTGGGTCTCTGTGAGTTCAAGGCCAGCCTGGTCTACAGAGTGAGTTCCAGGACAGCCAGAGCTACAACAGACAAACCCTGTCTCGAAAAAAAAGAGAGAGAGCAATGTTGTTTTGTTTTATTTTGTTTCCAAGGAAATAATGAGCACATTGAACCCTCCTTTTAATACAGTTTGGTAGAAAGCAGATCTCTTTGTTGGCTGCATGTCCCTTTGTCGCCAGATTCCATCACTAAGGAGTAATATAGCCTTTGAAGACTGGGGTTTTTTTATTTTTTTTTTAACCTAAGGGGAGGAGGAATAATATTTTATCTGTCTCAAAGACCAATAATAATAAATTATGTGCCAGCCGATGATCCGAAAATGAGAGTAAGCTAAAAGAGAGGGCTTTGCAGAAGAAGAGCCAGGCTAGTCAGGGGATAGACTTCTTGCCTTACATTGTACAAACATGGGCATCTGAGAGCCGGTGAGGTAAACTGGTCTCATGAGATTGCTTCTCCTTCTGTTTGTGTATATTTGCTATAGAGCATCATCTTTCAAAAGAGTCTTTTATTTTCTCCTGCTACATTTGGAGCAAAGCTTTGCTGACATTATCTCAGCATCGCAACTGAGGCCATTTTCCATTGGAGGGTTCCTAGCAGTGTCTAACTCTTACAAGCAGGAAGTGACTCCTAAACCAGTCCATCTTCCCTGGAATGGAGGAGCTGAGGTGTAGGCTACTACCTTAGAGACTCTTGTATTCTTTGACACTGACACGGCCCACAGATTACACATATGCAAAGAGTATTGAGTGTTACCAATGGCCTTCGTAAGTGAGGCTTCAGGTTTAAGACATGGTCCCTGTGCATTTAGAAAACATCCTATGAGGGCTGGAGAGATGGCTTAGTGAGTAAAGGCACTTGCTGCCAAGCCTGACAGCCTGAGTCCAACCCCTAGGACCCACATGCTGGAAAGAGAGAACTGACTCCTGCAGACACACATGTACGCATGCACAGTAATACATAATACATATTTAAAAGTAAAGACAATATTCTGTGAAAACCATTTTCTCAACCAAAAAAAAAAAAAAAAAACAACAAAAAAAAAAAAAAAAAAACTCTGCCCCTCTGTTAGTGGTACACTCTGCCCCATCCTTGTTAGGTAGGTCAGCACCGCTCAGGTACACTCTGCCCCATCCTTGTTAGGTAGGTCAGCACAGCGCTCAGGCCCTTGAATGCAGCAGCGCCAGCAAGTCAGGCTGCCTTTGTATCTGGCCGGCTGCTGGCCACAGCTCAGGACAGAGCAGGAGACACTTAGGAGTCTTGCTCCAGTTCTCACGGAATGAGCCTGTTCTCTTCTGTGCACTTCTGGCCCTACAGGACAGCTGGACACAGTGGACCTGAACAAGCTGAATGAGATCGAAGGCTCCCTGAACAAAACCAAAGATGAAATAAAGGTCAGCGATCTGGACAGGAAGGTGTCTGACCTGGAGAATGAAGCCCGGAAGCAGGAGGCTGCCATCATGGACTACAACCAAGACATAGAAGAGATCATAAAGGACATTCACAACCTGGAGGACATCAAGAAGACCCTACCGACTGGCTGCTTTAACACCCCGTCCATCGAGAAGCCCTAGCGACGGGAGGGCTGTGAGGCCACAGTGCCTTGACACAAAGATTACACTTTTCAGACCCCCCACTTCTCCGCTGCTCTCCATCACTGTCCTTTTGAACCGAGAAAAGTCAGAGTTTAAAGAGAAGCAAGTTCAACATCCTGAACCAGGAACAAAGTCTCTCTTCCACGCATGTCACTACCTTACCAGAACTTTCCCTCCCCTTTTACCTGAGGTCAGGGCGTCCTCCGGTGGCATGCCCACATCATGTGAACCTTCTCATGCCAGGGCGGACCCTGCCCCCGCCCCTCTCCCAACACCAGCAAGGCCTATCTCAGTACTCATGTGTCTATGAAGGAAATGTTTGGCTCCTTGTAGCATTGAGATGGCCAGTGTGTCCAGTCTGTGCGTAAAGAAGATGCTTCTGCATCTTCTGCCTCTTTTAAGCAAAAGGAAATAAACATCCCGAGCCAAACGTATTGGTCATTTAGAATCCTGGTAGCCACCCTGCGGTCATGCTAGCCGTTTGAGTACAGGACACTGAGCCATCACGGATAGGAGCGTGGCGACGTGTGGCTCTCCAGGAAAACTCTGCTCAAAGAGGCTTCGGATTTTCTTCTCTATTAATTGACTAGGAAGGTAAACTTTTTTCAAACCCTTAGGCAGCTGATAAGTCTGTGTGGGCAGCTTGTACTCACCACTCCACCAGGAGGTAGCTTTTGATATTTTATAAATTGGACTTAATGCAGAAGGAACAGGGGTGTGATAACCACTAAAGTCTCCCCACCCCGGTCTAACTAGTTCTTGGGGCTCTGTTATGTGTTAGTCTTGGAACTAGTGTTAAGAGATCTGTCAGAGTTGGTCTCTAAGACCTTGACCAATGAAAGAAAAGCCATTCTCCTTCCCCCGTGTTTTCAGGAAAACAGACAAAACTGAGATGTAACCTGTATCATTGGGTTCCATGTAAGCATTTCTTTTTCTCTGAGAGATGTCACATTTGGCCCCTAGCTCCAGTTCTCTTCCGATGTTTCCATTGTTCTAGAGCTCTTTAAAATACGTCACTGTTTGCCAGATCTTGGTGGCCAATGCTGTCGTCACTCGGTATTCATGCAGCTGCCAACACCATCTAGTTCCTTCGTCCCGTGACCCCGCCCACCTGATGTGACGTGTCCTAGTGGGCTTCTCAACCTCTGATCCTCAGCTCTGTGGTTCTCTAAGACCACAGTGTGACAGTTCCCTGCCACACGCTCCCTCCCTCCGACGTACCTGCCTCTGAGATTCATATAGCCTTTAACACTATGCAATTTTTGTACTTTGTGTAGCGGGGGGGGGAAAGAAACTATTATCTGACACACTGGTGCTATTAATTATTTGAAATTTATATTTTTGTGTGAATGGTTTTTGTTTATCATGATTACAGAGTAAGGAATTTATGTAAATACTCCCGGTCCTCCTAGAATGTCTCTTCACACCTTCGCTCGATGTTCCCTCTTGTTGGCACAGGGAACCTGTACACCTGCTCCCTTCCCATCCGATCTCCAGGTCATAACTCTGCCCCGTTGTTTTGCTCTGACTCTGCCTCGTGTTTGCAGCACCTCGACTGACCTTAATAGCAACCTGCTCACCTCCACAGCCAGACCGAGGAGGTTGCTGGTATCCTCTTCCCTGTAGCCCTGACCGCGTAAGCTGCAGCTCCACGCTGCTCTCGGTGCCTGCCCCAGAGCAGTCACCAGGCTGACAGGGTAGAGAAGCTAGGAACGTTTACCGATGGGACTTTCCCCACACCTTTATAGAGATTCGTTTTCCACCCATTCTTTGAGCAGGAAGGGTCAGTTTTGTAAGGGAGCGTGTGATGACTGAGCACTTTAGGGCGTCAGGCGCAGTGCTACTGATGGCAGAGAGGAGGCTCCGAGTTCAGACTGTCTCCATCTCTGCCGGGCATACAGAGATCACCACGAACACTCGGCTGGACACCCCTGAGGTTTCTCTCATGCTCCTCCAAGGCCTTTTCTGCTGTTGCAGAGGCACGGTTGTTCCTTACCAAGTTCAGTGTTGATTGGCTAGTTCCTCTGATTAAGTGCTCATCACCTTAACCTATGCATTTTGGTCACAGTTGCAGGAAAAGGGCTGAAACAGACCCCAGCATCCTTTGGGTCAACTCCACTCCATCAGGTCTTAGGCCCTGTGGGTGGGGGTGGGGGATTGTTTCGGTTTGTGTGTCTTCTCCATCTGTGTGGTATATTTTTAAGCAGAAACCTATTTTTTAAATGGAAGTTACTTACAAGATGCCTTATTACACCCCTGCAGCACAGCCCTTGTTCTGTTGTATAGCCCAGTAAGCTGTATCTTGTGTAATAAAATCGACAGGGTGGCCACTGCATATTGCTAGGTGTCACACAAAATAGATGGTTCTATCCCCATCCCCACCCCACCCCCCGCCCCACGGGGAATTTTCCTTGTGATTCCCACTGTGGCCCTTTGACATGTGCCTTCACTTTAGCTGTTTGCCTTAATCTCTACAGCCTTCCTCTCCGGGAGGTCCATACAGCGCAACCCTTGGCATTTTTTTATGTTTAAGAAAGAAAACAGTATTTTATTTATAATAAAATCTGAATATTTGTAACCCTTTATATCGTGTGTGGCCTAAATGTGGTGGGCATCAGCTGTTCTAAACAGGTGTAACGAATGGACGTCTAACTCGCAGCGCCTTCGACCGGCTGATTTTCTGGAGGACAATCAGGGTTTCTTTGTTTCGCGGTACTGGGGATTGAGTCTCCGTCCTCTGGCGTGCCAGGCAAATATCCTACCAGCTGAGCTACGTCTACCCAGCTCTTTTTGTTGTTGTTTTTGTTTTTAAATGTTTTATTTTGAGACAGGGCCTCACTGTGGGCAAGGTAGGTGTTGAACTTGCTGTGTTCCTGCCTCCCGAGTAGCTGAGATCGCTGGGTTGTGCCAGTGGCCTCAGATTGTGGCATGCCTTCCCGCTGTGATCGGCACTGTCGTCCAGAGCAAGCAAACTTTCTCTTTGCAGAGCTAGATTGCGAGTTACCCCTCGCTTAGTACAGACCAGAGAGAAGCAGGGGGACGCTCAAGAGGTTGCTCTGGTAAAGCTGCTGACAGGAACGCGTGTGTGGTGGCTCGGATCTGCAACTGCAGAAATGGAGGCGGGAAGGACTGAGGGCGGCCTGGGCTACAGAGTGAGACCTTGGCCCCTTGAGCAAAGTGCTTGCGGTGCAAGTGTGAGAATCTGGGGTTGAATCTCCAGAACCTTCGGAAAGCAGGGCATGGTGGGATATGTCTGTGATCTTTGTGCTCCTACAACGAGAGGAGAGACAGAGACTGGAGAATCCCAGGAGCCTGCAGCCAGCTAGCCTGCCATATTAGCGGTGAACAAGAGACTATCAAACAAGGTGGAAGGGAGAGACTGACCATTGTTCTCTTCTCCGCATATAAACACATACATTTGCATTCACATACCGGAATACATGCACACAGACACACATCATACACACAAAGAGAAACCAAATAAAATATGCCATGGGCCTACATGAGGTAAAGGCGGGGAATATCTGCCTGAGGCACAGAGGGACCCAGCCCACAGGAAGAGCAGCTCTCCCTTACCAGTGGCTTACAGAAAATAGAAACTTGAGAATTTTAAATGGCATGGGGTTGTGTCTGTTCGCCCTAAGCTGGTTTAAATGAACTGAGTATTCACAAATGTGAGGCAAGGGTGGAGAGGTGGCTTAGTAGTTATTAAGAACGCTCAGTGCTTACTCCCGAGAACCGGGCTGCAGGAGCGGCTGTGAACGCCTTCACTGAGCAACTCATAAGTGCCTGTAACACCCTCTGCTGACTTCAGTGAGCAATTGCACTCACAGGCATACGTACGTGTGTGTGTGTGTGTGTGTGTGTGTGTGTGTGTGTGTGTGTATATGTGTGAACATAATTAAGAAAATTTTAAGGGTAATTTAACCCAACAAGTAGCAGCACCTCTGCTAGGTAACCTCAGAGGCAGCTCTGGCTCCAGAGAGCTACACCCTGCCCACCCCAGGACAGGCGCACTTCCTGTTCCACAGTAATGAGTGACATCTCTGAAGCAGAAGTGAAATGCATGCTTGGAAAAGGAAAGCTAGATAGCAAGGGTGCAGTGAGAAGCGAGGGGTCCCTTGATTCAGAATGCAAACCTGACAGAGCTTGAGCATCCTAAAAGCTGTTCATTTCTCCATCTTTGCTTTAGCCCCTCCCTGTCTAAAGGTCCCTCTTCCCCTTCCCCAGCCTGATGTCAAGGTGTCACCGACTCTGTTGGAACTGGCCAGTCCATCCTGAGTCTAACCTCCCAGGCCTGCCTGGCCCTCAACATGTGTCTACTGTTGAAGCGTCCCTTGCTCATCTTTCCCCACCTGACACCGAGGTCTAAGTCATCCACGTTGACATGACACCCTTAGGCTGGGAGGCATGACTAGTCACTGAGGTTGCCAGAAGGGTAAGGAAGTAACTGGTTTTCCTCCCCCCCCCCCCCGAGTTCTGTACCCTCAGCCCTCCTGCCTAAGCACAGACTGGCTCTTATCTGAAGAGAAACAAAACCACTACTACCAAACAGCGCACATGATGCCCAGACTCTGCAACTGGCCCGTGAGATCTGGTTGGCGAGGCCTGTCCTGGCTTCCAGCTCACATCGCACACTCCCCGCTTTGCACCTGCAGATGGTAGACATAACCCTTCCTGCAGCCTGGTCCGATGCCCTCTTCTGTCTTCCCAAAATGCAAGTAAGAGAACGCAAAAGTTCTTGAATTTCAGATGATGCTTTTGGGACCTGTCGGGCGGTGTCTACCTTCACCCTGAGATTCTCAGTAACTCAAAGCAACTGTCAAATTTTGCTAGTGTTAAAACATTCTAGAGCAATCTCAAGTACCTGGGTCTCTTCTAGGATTGGCTGTCTTGGATTCCCTTAGCCTCTCCTCCACTGGGTGACCCCAGAAACCTTTTCCATAGAGGCCTCTTTCCTCCTGACACCAGCCTCTGTGTGAGGTGAGTGCCGAGTAAGCACAAGTTCAGCCCGAGCAGGACTGTCTGGAACAAGGGCTGTCCAACTGTGGATTACAAGCTGCTAGGCTGCTGAGCCAGCAGCACTCAAGGTAAAGCCTTGGGAGGCAAGCGGTGATTTCCGTGATTACACGTTCAGCGTGGTCAGAGCGTGTGCTGAGACTTGATGCCCTCCTGATGCGCAGTCTGTGCGGTGCTGTCTCATCGGGCTGGCCCAGACCATCGGGCCCAGCCCAAGCCGTGAGTACTGTCCCCAAGGTCTCAGGTGACACTGTGAGGACCCTGGGAAGGTTGGTACTGCAGAGATAGCTCTGCATTTGTTACAAGCACCTTCATGGAACTTGAGGGATGGCTCAGGGGTTAAGAACACTTGTTACACTTGCAGAGAACTGGGGTTCAGTTCCCAGCACCTATATGATGGCTCACAATCCTCTATAACTCCTGTCCCGGGGGATATGACACCCTCTCCGACCTCTGCAGCTAATGCACGTGATGCACATACATACACACAGGCAAAGCAGACACATACAATTAAATAAAAACTGCCTTCGTGATCATTTTCTGGGTGCCTCGTTTGACAGAGGAGACTGAGAAGGGACTGGAGTGTGCTCGCTGCTCAGCGGCCTTCGTGCCCCCGCGAGGTCTCTCTCCTGGTTTTGACCCATTTCCAGGTTTATCAATCATTTCTTTCTGAAGATAAGACTTGCTCAAACTCTGTGTCAAGTGAAGATGGCCCCAGGAGAGACTGGGTTTTTGTGCTTCATCTTGACAATATGAAACCACGACTTGGCCGTTAATTCTGAATAGCTCTTAGAAGACAAGAGAAGAGGACCGGATTCATTAATGTAGGGCATTCACTTGATATAGGGAAAACCGATAAATACACTTGAGCACACCTAGAGAAGTTCTGCCTGCCTACATGTTCTGTAGCTAGAAGGTGCACAGACTTACAGAGCAATTCATCTGCTGGGTAAGTATGTGTGTTTGCTACAGCTAGGAGGGTACAGCCTTACAGCTCACCTGATGGACAGGCATGTGAAACAGTACACAGAACTGACCACAGGCAGGGAAAATTGTTTTTTGCGGGGCCTGAGGTTTGTACGGTACCGGGGACATGGGGATGGGTTGGCGCACAAGTCTGACCACCTGAGTTCAGCTCCCTGGAACTGCACAGAGGGCTGCATGTGCAAATGCACACCTGTAATCTCAGCGCTTCATTAGGAGCTGGGAAATGGAGTCAGGGAGATTACCCAGAAGCTCCAGATACCCAGCCTGCAGGGCGGCGGCAGAAAACAGCAACAGGATGGGTCAGCCTGGAGGACTTCGGGGCAGCAGTGGAAACAGAAGACAGGCCGTGTCTTGAAGAAGGTGAATGACAAGATGGCCAAAAGTTGCACTCTGACCTCTACACGCGCACAGGGTTAACCTGTATTCTCTCTCTCGCTCTCTCTCTCTCTCTCTCTCTCTCTCTCAGATACTGTGACACACACACACACACACACACACACACACACACACTGTAGACTTAGAACAGCATGAGTGCAGGGTTGGAGAGGGGTCCGGGCACTGTGTTAGCCTCCCAAGGAAACTCCCTTCTACGAAGTCACTATACAAACCTTAAACCGCAAGGAAGCTGGGCCCTCGCTGCCCACGTGTTCCAGCATCTGCCGGGGCTTCCGTCACCGGGCGTGTTCATGACTGTACTTCCTTCTGCTGCAGACACCTCAGCCGCCGTCTAGCCAGGCTAACCTGTTTGGTGTACTCATGGGATGACAACGAGGGTGTGGCATGGAGCTGAAGGTGGCCGGAGGCTACAGAATCGGGCCCTGGCCAAGGAGAATAGGCGCCCCGGGGCGCTTGTTCACCGGCACTGTGGTGAACTGCTGGACTGGGCAGTCTTCACTGTCTTCTTCGTGAAACTGGTTCATCCCAGGAACGGAAGAGGCAACAACGCTGGTTTGGGAAAGACCACTTCCTAAACACGAAATCCAACTGGGCCTGTCTTCATATTATTGAAGCCAGAACCAGTAGTTTGGGTGGTGTCCAGGTGCAGCCCCGGGCCAGCTTTGAGTACTCCCTGCACATAGCGAAACCAGACACCTGAGCGGAACGTGGTGCTAGGCTCATTGTTATTAAAACCAAGCTACCACAACTACAAAAAGATGCTATTCTGAACAAGGGTGAGATCTGAACTCTTAAGCAAATGATTCTGAGGCTCTTTTGTTCTTTTTTTAGAGCTGGTGGGAAATCCAGAATGACCATTTTGTCTCATGTTTGTAGACCCCGTTTCACCAAACGCTCAGGGTTACCCATGGAATAATTATTTTCTGTAGTAACACTGGGAAGAATATCCCAGCCAGAAATCAGTAAGAGAAAACACTGGGTTTTGTTTGTTTCATTGCCAGAGAGAAGGTCTTATACTGTATCCAGTCTGGTCTTGAACTCAAGGCAATCCTCCTGTCTCAGTCTCCCGAGTGCTGGATTTACCATCCTGTGCCATCATGCTCAGATGAAAACACTGTTTTAGGACTGAGACATCTTGGTTTCCTTTTATCAAAGAGAAATATTTTTCTACTTGTTGGCCTAGCATTAAAATAGTGCCAAGCATGTCCACCCAGCATGCCAAGAGTGTTTCTGTGACTTTCTGAAGTCAAACTGGAGAGGCTGGGCACATGTGAGCCATTAGCACCCTGTTATCTCATCAATGCTGGAGAGAAGAGAACGCCAGTCTTTGTTTCTATGCACAGCTTTATACTAAATAAATCAGTAGCAAGTTTTCCTTACTGGTTCCGAGTGTTTAAGATTGCATAATGACAACTCAGTGGCAGGCCCTGTCTTACATGACGGGGTTGTGGCTGGGTGTGGCCCAGGCCAGAATCCCCACCCTGTGGACCTCACATTCCAGTGAATAGGACAGTAAACAAGAGAGAAGACTGTGGCGAATGGAATCTCCTAGAGCAAGGCACAGACTGTATAAAACATCGAAAAGACACTGTTTTATACAAGATGGAGTCAATTGGGCTAGCCTGATCTCCATGTGGGAGCTATTATTATTCCCATCATACAGATAAGAAAAGTAAAGGACAGAGAGGCGCCATCGTGTACCAAAGTCTTCAGGTGGAGGCTGTGGTAACGTGGCTGGGGGCTGGGGGGGCGGGGTGCAGTCAGGTAAATGGATTGGGGCAGGTGGTGGAGGATCCTGGCTCCATCATAAGAACCTTGGCTTCTCTTCAAAGTGAGATGGATGCCGTGAGAAGCCACGACGACAAGTGAAGACATGACTTGAGTCGTATCTAAGAAGAGTAGGTCGGCCGCTGTGTTAGCAAAGCCAAAGGAGGGGGCAAAGGCAGGGCGATAAGATCAGAGCTACTCAGGGTGACGGCCGGGGTGGGAGGAAGTGGTCCACCCTGCTCATCATCTGGTGGTGGGCGAGGTAGCAGGGTTTACTCTGAGAAGGGAGAAGGGTCAAGAATCATTTTAAAGGCTGGCGATGCAGTTAAATACATACCTATACATACATACTTCATACGATGACTTTCTTTTTCTCCAGACAGGGTTTCTCTGTTGTAGCTCTGACTGTCCTGGAACTCACTCTGTAGACCAGGCTGGCCTTGAACTCACCAAGAGCCACCTGCATCTGCCTCCCGTGTGCTGGGATTAAAGGTGTGCGCCACCACTGCCCAGCTCATACAATGACTGCAGAACATTAGATAGACCAATAGGATGAAGAAAACGGGGGGGGGGGGGCAGAAGTCTAGGGGGATAGAAAGCAGGAGCTCAGCCTCATCTGCTAGGGAGGTGAGGTGTTAGTTACCCATCCAGGTGGAAATTCCGAGCAGGTGGCAGGAGGGAAGAGCTCAGAGACCAGAGGAGCTGTGCAATCAGTCTCAAAACACAGTTCTGAAGATCATCAGGTGCCGTGTTGGAATCATGAAGCTAGTTGGGAGAACGAAGGGCGTGATAATAGACAAAAAGGAGGTGAGGCCTAAGGCCGCTGGGTGCCTTGGGTGACTTCTTAATCCTGTACTCGGAAGTCAGAGAGAAAGAGGGGAAGGAAGGGTGAAAAGGGGTGACCCATGATAGGGGAGGAAAGGCCCTATGAGCTGGAAACCAACACAGCCTTTTAAGGGGAACGAACGATCAATGACCCCAAAAGGCGGGGGCGATGCGAGGGGGTGAGAAGTTTTGAAGTAGCTCTTGGGTTTGCACGGAGGTCCTCGGAGACCTCAGCGAATGCCGTTTGGGTGGTGCAGAAGAGGCGGGGCTCTGACTGCAGTGGCTGGAGAGATGCAGTCTTGCTTGTTTGTTTTGGTTTTTGAGACAGAATCTCACTGCATGGCTCTGGCTGGCCTGGAACTCTCTCTGTAAACTAGGCTGACCTCAGACTCACAGAGATCTTCCCACCTCCGCCTCTGGAGTGCTGGGATTAAAGGCCTGAGCCGCTAGGAGAGAGTTCTTAAGTGGCTTATGGATGGGATCCCAGTACTTGGGAGGGCAAGGCAGGAAGATTCCAAGTTCAAGGCCAGCCTGGGCACCACAGTGCAATATGTCAAGGGGAGGGAGAGCAGAAGAGGGAGAGACATGGGACGGGACAGAGGAGAAGAGGTGAGAGGGTTCCATGGATTGTAGGCTCTAGTAGCCTGAGGGTATCATTGGAGTCTGGTGCCTAGAGTGAGCTTCAAACACTGGAGGTGGCTTGAAACCGAGGCTGGGAAGAGATGCAGGTACTTGGATTGACATGTCTAGGTGTGAGCACAGAAGGGAGGGGCTGGGAGAGGGTGTGTCTACGGTGTAGGGAATGCACTCAGTTAAGTAGGCACACTTGCTCTCTTTTAATTCTTGAAGCTACTTCAGTAACTTGGCAAGTAGTTTTGCATCTCAGATGAAGCCTGGCGACTTCTCCGCTCCCTGGAAGCCCACAGGGTGTGAATGACACATCACGACGCACACTGGCTCCTGGCATCCTGTTCACAGACACGACGGGATGCTTGCCAAAGCTGACGCAGAAGGGTGGGTCTGAGTCCCAAATGAACACCAGTGTGCATGCCTGGGGTCGATGAAGTATACTTGAGTAATTTCTGCAAAGCCCTGTTCTGGAGAGGATATCTGATGGCCGGGTTTCCTCTTGTGGTTAACCCGAGCATTCAGCTATATTTCTTGAGAGACTTGGGAAACCATGTGCCCATGAAACCTTACTTTGACTAGATTTTTCTCAGTAGTTAAGCCAACTGAGAAGGAAAATGCCCCAAGAATATAAACTCCTATCAGTAATCTTATTTTTAAAAAAGAGAGCTACCTGGATTTCCAAGACTAAGCAGAAGTCTCCACAGTGTAGACTGTACACTGTGCTAACCAGGCTGCTAAAACCCTAAAGACAATGGTAAAGAGGGAATCACGGGGGGGTTCGGTTGCCTTGAAACTACGCTTGAACACCACTCCCCCCACCCCATGTCTCGTCTCTTTCCTCAAACCTTCTGTTGAATCAAGATAATTCTCCACCCACTCACTGTACCCACAGGTGGTAGGAAACTGATGGGGCTCAGAACCAGCCATCATCTTTCTGTTTGAGAATCGTCACTCAGCTACTTGCAGGGCTGCTTCAAGAGTTGTTGGTTTTTTTCCTTTCTTCTTTTTCTCTCACCCACCCTTACCCCCCCCCCCAGTTATGTTCATTTTAATGGCCTGAGGTCATAGGTCAAAATGTTTCCCTCAGGTGAGTACAGCCACAGAGCAGAACAGGACAGGACAGGAACCAAGGCCGCCCCTGCAGAGGACTGCAGTTGCTATAGACCAAAGAAAAGGTGGGTTTCCAGACAGATGTGTCACAGCTGTTCCCGAGGCTGTGTGAGGGTGAAGGGACCCACTGGGCACCACAGACGTCCTTCTTCTTAGAGGTAAGCTTTGGAGAAGTGAGCAAACACTAGCCTGTGTCTATAAGCCTAAGCTTCGGAAGAAGTTTATTTGTTTTGTTTTCCGTTTTATTGTTTTAGGTGTATGGGTGTTTGGGATGCGTTTATGTCTGAACCACATGCAAGCTAGAAAAGGGCATTGGATTCCCCTGGGACCGGAGATGCCATCCGGGTGCTAGGAATAGAACTCGGGTCCTCTGGAAGAGCAGACAGTGCTCTTAACTGTTGAGCCGTCTCTCTAGCCCACTTCGGGAGAAAAAGTTAAATCACTTTCTCAAAAAAAAAAAAACAAAAAAAAAAAAAACAAAAACAAAAACAAACAGACTCCTGGTAGAATGGAGACTGAGGTGCCTGTGGTTTGATCTGACCAGACAAGGTAGGAAGAAACTTTACAGGCAGACCCAAGGATAGTCTCCCATTTTTCCTTTTCCTTTCTTTCCCCCGCTTCCCCCTCCCC
The DNA here is from genome assembly GCA_026225945.1 of Cricetomys ansorgei. Lineage (NCBI taxonomy): Eukaryota > Metazoa > Chordata > Mammalia > Rodentia > Nesomyidae > Cricetomys > Cricetomys ansorgei. The sequence continues at coordinate 66,105 of JAMJFZ010002312.1, forward strand.
CATCTTTCCCTTCCCCTTTCCCCGTTCTTCTTTTATGTAGCATCTCGCATCTCACTACACAGCTGCAGCCGGCCTGGAACTTGCCAACCTGCTCGGGCCTCCCGGAGGGCCAGGACTGCTGCAGACCTGTGCGGTCATGCTCGGCCCCTTGCTTCCCTAGAAATGAACGAACCCAAACGTATCCTTTCTAATTTCAAGCAGATTCTCTCAAAGGCAAAGCTCAAGCAGATTTTTAGCTATTGGGCAAATTACAGTGATGCCCAGGTGTGATTTTTATGCCCGGGTTGTTGCTGGCCTGCGATTTTTCGAGAGCTAATGCTAGGCCCTGGTGTGTTTGAGGAGCAGCCTGAAGACAGTCTCCTTCCTGAGTCGACACAGGATGCCTGCCAACAAGGGTGCCGATGGCCTGAAACACCAAAAGCGCATTTTCAGACAGGCAGAGAGGTACCAGTTCAAACTCGCCACAGATGCTTTCCCACCTGGCTCATAGCTATTCATTCATATTGGTTTTGACCTTCCCACGTGCTCGCTTGTTTTAATTCCTTATTCATTTTCAGGCCCTTCCATATAAGGTTAGCAAAGGAATCGCTGGCTCCACAGCTGTCATTTGGGACAGTCAACTAAAAGATGAATCCAGGTTTTAGAAATCTCCCTCTCTCTTCCCCCACCTCTGTTATCATCTATTTTCCCCCACACCCAGCTTAAAGGTACTCCAAACACTAAAGCTTAATTATGGAAAATTCCATCCATTTGGAAGACGATGGCTTTGGATTTGTTTCCAGTGGTGTTCCGTAAAACTAAAATCAATTATTCTATATCAAGGATGAGAGGAGAAGAATGGCCCAAGGGGGGAAAAAGTGCATTTCTATGGCGAAAAGAATCACAAGTAATTTTATGTAGATATTCTGCCCTCAAGGAGGTGGGGGATGGGTCCCTAGAGAGGCCAGCATGGGAGGGTTACGGTGCTCATGACTGAGGTGGACCCGTGGTAAATCACGTTTACTGTGCCTGCTCTCGTTACAGCAAGATGACAAGGGCACGCTCCTCCACGCAGTGAGGACAGATTTAGAGCTGTCATGACTGACAGATCTAAGGAGATGCAACACCTAAATGTATCCTGTACGGGATCCCGGAGCAGAGACAGGACATCGAGGAGGTCTGCGGTGTGTAGCTCGGTGGCAGAACATATGCTTAGAATGTTCGAGTCCCTGGGTTCAAGCTCCAATGCACACACAGGAAATGCATGGGGTTAAGAAAAATGGAGAAATTTTGAATACAGTTTGGATTTTAGTTCTGATGTCAGTTTGTTAATTGTAAGATATAAGGCATCTCAACGCAGGATGGAATCTGGGACTGAGCGTGGGTTATATGAGCACTCTGTCTTATAGCCTCGGGGCTTTTGTTTGTTTGTTTTTATCTACAGCTTCTGTAAAAGTAATAATAATAAAGTCTATACTGGGCTTGTTGGCAAAATTCTGTAATCCCAGATACTCCAGAGACTGAGTCAGGAAGATCGAAATTTCTGGATCTAGGCTGCTGCAAAGCAAATTTAGGCTAGTCTGGGAAACTTGGTCAGTCCCTAACTCAGAATTTAAAGCATTTGGACAAAAAAAAAAAAAGGCCATAACTGGGATCTAGCTCAGTGGTAGAACACTTTCCTAGCATACGGAAGGTCTCAGGTTCGATTCCCAGGGCCACAACTAAATAACTTTCTGAATTCTACTTAAGAAAAATCACCACTCCACTGAAAGACAAAGAGCTCTCTGCTCTCACTGAGTGACTCGGGAAGTCTGATCACAGACTGGACAGCTCTGTAGCTGGAATCCTTTCACTGTAGACTGTGTAAGCCAGCTGTCCTGTGAGAAGTTTACATTAAAGCTCCTGCTTGCCAGTGCTGGGCCCGTCATACAAGCCATAGCTCACACCTTGCGTGCGTATGGAGTTTTAGACCGTTCCTTTCCCGGTCATGCTCGCCATCTCGATGAATCGGGCAGGGTTTGATCGGCATCATTTTACCCACAGTGAAAATGAGAGAGGAGCTGGACTCTGATTCCCCAGGACAGCCCAGAGCCCTTCCCATCTTCCCCATCCCTCCTCTCTTCTGGTCATTTGGGTGGGGTGGGATGTGTCTCCCTCTCCTCGACAGGAATTGGCCTCGGGATATGAATAGCAGTTTTTTGTGACCAGGGTGTTAGCTATGCTGTACAGACTCCAAATTGGAACAATGGGAACAATGGAGGCTGAGAGTGGCAAAGCCTAATTGGAGCGCAGGGACCCGGCCTCCTGAGCCCATTCTGTGGTCATTTCTAACTCGAAACCTGACTGCACCCACCTCCCTGGAAACAACCCTACCCAGGGCCATTTCTATAACGCACACTGGTAAGCCCACAGGTGAGTGTAAACGAAGCTTCGAGAAGTCCTGTATTTGAGGAAGGTTATTACAAAGTAAAGTAGAATTGTTTGTGCCAGTCCAAATGAGAACCAAGTGAGGCTGCCTTCCACGTCAGCAAGAGTTTTTAGAGACTTGCCTGCACTGAGTTATTTAAAACAGCAACCTGCAGCTCTGCCTTTCCCAAATGTCCTTAAGTAGAAAGTTCACAGTTTAATAAAGAGTTTTAGAAAGAATAGTTCACAGAAACGACCCGTTTAGTAACTGTACAAGTATAGGTACAAGTATAGCTCTTTTTTCTCTTTGTCCTTACTTTGGTTGTCTGTATTCCTAATGTTTCCACAACAAACACATATTGCTCTTCTCCTAATGAAAATAAGTCACAAAGGCTAGAACAACAGACAGGACTGGCTGCTATTTGGGCAAGGACTTTACCATCTGGAAAACCATGATGGGAACATGTAGAGGGGACATTACGCCTGGACAGACTGGACTTCACCAAGCAGCCCTCCCCTGATTCTAGAGGCCACTCCCTCTGAGGCAGATCCCAGGCTGCCAAGAGGTCCTGCTGTGGTTAGAGGATTATTTCTGCTGTATTTCTGCTGTGACTCCAGCTGCGTTCTGAGACATGCCACCTAACACCTGGCAGGCTGATGATCCAGCAGCTGGTTCTAGTAATTTGGTTCCAGGGAACAACAATGAAACCCAAATAATCCAGCACAGCAACAAGTGAGGACGATTCTACAGAAAACACAGGGCCAAGGCTAGAGCAGAGGCAGCACAGGAGTTCACTGTCAGAGAGGCAAGGGGACAAGCTGCAAAGACAAGGGCCTTTGTTCCAAAGCTGGTATGTCTAGTGTTTCTTTTTAAATTCTGCTTAGAAAAGGACAAGAGAAAGAATCACCATAAAGACGTGTGCTGATTCCACACTACATTCTCCTCACATGGCACAAAGCCTTTACTGTCTAGGGAATTAGGCAGCAGTCCAGTGAGGGTCCAGGTTAACCTACGACAGGGGTTAGGCAGTCTTCAGCTGTAACATGTCTGGGCTTTATGGTCTCTGCTGCAAGTACTGAACCCTTTTGAATACAGTGTGAATGTAGCCCCAAACCACATGAAGTGGAAGATGAAGGCCACGTCCTAACAGAAGTTTCCAAGCACATCTGGCAGGCAGGATGTGGCCACAGTCAGAGGGTCTCTGGCCTCAGCGAATCATAACCATTTTATCCCTCGAGTCCAGTGATCTGGGTACCCAGGCTTAAACCAGTCAGCACAGAGCATTCTCTAGTCGGATCACTGGGCCTGAACCGTGCATATGATGGATAGCGCACTGAGGAAAGGGAAACTTTTCTGTTTGATGTTTGTACACGATTGGTGTTTCCCGCTTCTGTGAATAAGTAAATACAGATCTCTGGTGGCTACCAGCAAGCAGACCACAGCTCAGAGTAGAAACAGCCTTCCTTTAAGATGTCTGTTAGCTAAATACACATGTGCCAACTGACATAAGACTTTAAAATAAGTTTATGACTCTCAAAGTTTGTAAATACAAAAATGAATGATAACACATACTGCCATTAAATTTCCTCCTCGTCCTGAAAAGTAGTAAATAAAAATCAATATGACTCAGCAGGGAATGGTAGTGTAATGTGGAGGCAGGAAGATCACAAGTTCAAGCCCAACCTGGGCTACATAGTGATACCTTGTATTAAAACCAACAAACGTAATCTGAGCTAGCCAACCATGATGATGGCCAATCTTGGTCAGATTGCCTGTATCTGGAATCATCTAAAAGCTGCTGGCTGTTCTTGTGAGGGGTTTTCTTGATCAGATTATGTGAAGCAGGAAGATCCACTTTAAATGTGGTGACACTTTCTGTGGCAGCCTAGGTAAGGAGATGTGGAAGAAACAAGCTGCTTCTTTTTTTTTTTTTTTTTTTTCCTGCCTGCTTGTCCTCCTTACTCTTGCTGGCAAGTTCACCTGCCCTGTTGTTGCAGCAATCTCCAACCAATATTGGAAGCAACTTCTTTGGAATTCCATGTAGACCGAAGACCAGCAGCTCCCAGGATCTTTCGGGCCTTTGGTGCAATTGGGACTGCTGAGACATTTAGTTTCTTGGGTTGAAAAACTACCAGATTCTAGGACTCTCCAGTGTCCAAGCCACTGTTGGACTACTCAGATATATACTGTTAGCCAGTCTAATAACACACACACACACACACACACACACACACACACATACACACACACACACACACATATACACACATACACACACACACATACACACATATATACACACATACACACATATATACACACATACACACACACATACACATATACACACACATACACACACATACACAAATATACATATATACAGACACACATACACACACACAAACACACACACACATTCTATCAGCTCTGTTCCTTTAGAGGAGCCAACCAACACATCAACTAACTCACTAAATATGCTGACGTAGCTCTCTTTAATGATCTGAAATCATGGATGTGAATCTTCCAAGAGACACAGGAGTTCTCATGAAATGACCTTCATGAAACCGTGTGCAGAAGCACTGGCAATTGAACTTTCTCTCTGCCCCTCCCCCCCCCCCCCCTCCCCTCTTTCTGTCCCTTTGCTTCCTCTCCCCTCTCTGTTTCCCTCCTGTGAGTCTTCAGGACAGACCTCACGGTCTCACCTCTTGCAATCTTTGCTGTTGTTGCATAGGCTGTCCTTGAATTCCCTATAGAGCAGAGGTTGGTCTTGAACCGATCTCTGCTTCTACCTCTTGAGTTTTGGGATAACAAGCACCTGCCACCACACCTGGCTTCCCTTTGCGATCTTTACATTCTAAACATAAGATAGTATTTTTCTTAAGCATCATCTCATTTTTAAGTATGATTTTTCTCATGCCATTCTTGTTTTAGTTACACATCATCCTTTTATATTTACTTATCTCTGTTGTGCAAATGCACGAGTTCATTTTATTTTACTTAAAATAAGAAAACTAGAGCTTTAGAATTAGTTTTTCCTTTAGTAAGGTCAAATTTGTATAGTATTAACTCAGTAACCTTCCTAACATTCTTAAGGGGTAATTTAGATAAAATATATTTCCCCTCATCACATTAATGTTTAACCTGAACTGAGGAAAGGTGAGTGATTTCAGCTTCGTAGAATAAACACTGCACATGGATGGTCCATTCATTCCAGCGGGTGATCCTGAAGGCTTGCTTCTGGGGAGGCTTTGTGGTGGGAGCAAGGGGCTCCGTGCTCACATCTCAACCAATGTTCTAGGAAGCAGAGACAGGAGCCAGTGTCTCAACAGTACTCTGCTACAACTCACAAGGCCTGCTCCCGAGTGACCTGCTTTCTCACCATGTCCCCCCTCCTAGAGGTCTCACAACTTAAAACATTGTTGCTGTCTGGGATCAAATTTTATACACGTTAGCCAGTGGGGGTATTTCACATCTAAGTCGTAAACATTGACAAAGAACTTTTTCTACGTCTAACTCAAATAATATATATCTGTATGCATGTGTACAAGTTTTAGAATAAATAAAATCCATTCTAAGTGGAACTGAGGCACTAAAGATGTAATCTTAATGGTTGCATATTAACAGTTGCAAAAAAAAAAAGTAGTTACATTCTGTGGACTTTAACAGAGCTTCTAAGTAACTTCTAAGGGATGGAAAGTTGTCTCCATTTCTTCAAAAAGCTTTAAAAAGCACTTGTTGCTCTTTCAGAAGACCCAGGTTGAATTCCCAGCACCTACATACATGGCAGCTCACAACTGTCTGTAACTCCAGTCCCAGGGGATCTGACACCCTCTTTTGACCATTGCAGTACCAGGCATACACACAATGCACTTACATACATGCAAACAAAACACCCATGCACATAAAATAATAAAATAAAACTAACAACATTAATTAAGCAACTTCTAAGGGTTATGCTAATAGAGGACTCTGAGCAGAGACATTCACAGCTTTGATAAAGCAATGGCAAACCTTGTTTGCTGTCTTCACACAACAAAATCAGACCATTAAAACAATTGTCCAAACTATTCAATCCTGCAATATATTTACCTAAAATAACCAGCTCCTCAAGGCAAATGTATCACTTTGGTTTAAGTCATCAGAATCACAGAATTAACTAAGTAAGTCTCTTAAGAATTTATCTAAATGGCTGGGTGGTGGTGGTGCCAGCTTTTAATTCCAGCACTTGGGAGGCAGATCTCTGAGTTCCAGGCCAGCCTGGTCTGCAGAGTGAGTTCCAAGACAGCCAGAGTTGCAACAGAGAAAACTTGTCTGGAATAAACAAAGAAGGAGGAAGAAGAGGAGGAGGAGGAGGAGGAGGAGGAGGAGGAGGAGGAAGAGGAGGAGGAGAAGGAGGAAAAAGGAGAGGGGGGAGGGGGGAGGAGGAGGAGGAGGAGGAAGAGGAGAAGAAGGAGAAAAAAGGAGGGGGAGAGGAGGAGGAGGAGGAGGAGGAAGAGGAAGAGGAAGAGGAAGAGGAAGAAGAAGAAGAAGAAGAAGAAGAAGAAGAAGAAGAAGAAGAAGAAGAAGAAGAAGAAGAAGAAGAAGAAGAAGAAGAAGAAGAAGAAGAAGAATTTATCTAAATAGACAGATTGGGGCTGGGAGAAGTTTTTAAACTAGAAAAGTGTCTCTAGATACTTCTCTGATTGTAGCTCTTTCCATAATTGCAGTGCAGTTGGGAAGTTCCACTTTGGAACCCAAATCATATCCAATCTTTTGTTAGGCTTCCTGCAAAAGAATCACCCCGGAATGTTGGGGGATTTCTGTGCACCCTAGGCCCGGAAACGTTGCACCCAGCCATGTAGCCACTAAATCCTCGAGCTCTTTCTGACTGCTCAGGCTCTTTCCAACTATACCAAAAATAGCTTCCAGTTTTTCTAAGGCATTACATGGGGTTGTTTAAATACAGTGCTCTAACATCTGGATTAAGGTTCCAGACTCAGAGAAAACCACGCAAGACCTGATTGGATGAGGTAAAGAATGTTGTGTAAGATCTGACATCATTGTACTTTGAAGAGTGACCAGAGGTAACGTGGGAAGGAAACTGTAACCTTTGTAGACAAATGTGTCTATTGTTGATTTTGGGGAGTAGAATATATTATATGTAGTAAAGATTAGGCATTTCTTGTCTTGCTTGATATGTAATTCATTTTTGTTGTTGTTGGAGAAAGGTATGTTTATCCAGTGAAAATCTGAATTGTTTTTATATCATACCTAATAATAACTCTAGAGTGAGGTATTGGCATGGATTTGTGAGGGAGCCTGGACAACCTCAAAATGAGAATATTAATGGCATCTGCTTTGTGGGGATGGTAGCATGGAGCACGCTCCTTCACGCCTGTGCAGGCTCTGGACACACAGCGTCTGGTACGGGCTGGTCGGCTTTATCACAACCGGCAACATTATTGCCATGAATTTAAAAATGTGTCCAGGGTTTCCTATTTAAGACAGCGGATTGGACTCTTGAGTGTTTCAGACTTATTCAAGCTAGGGAAGGTGGAAATGCTTTTCATGTAAGTTTAGAAGTGTGTTTAGAACTATCCTTTCTACCTTCCCTGAGCCGGGGTGTGGTCTTTGGGAGACGGGTGCCACCTTCACTCCCAACTCGCCTTGTCAAGCAAGCAGGGTGTCAGTCCTCACCCCACACATACATACACCATGGTGACACTGGGGAGAAGGTCACCCAAGTGGGGTCTTTGGTTCTCTTTCAAATCTGTGTCTGGGGCCCAAATAGAAAGACAGCAGAGGAACTATCAATTGCTGGTGGGTGAGCGATGTTCAGCCTCAGGGAACAGGGCAGTCAACACCCCAGACATCTAGTCACCTTCTCTCTCCAAGACTCTGTTCACCCTCTGGTTTGGTTTTGTTTTCTATCTGTTTTGCTTTTTCCTAGGTGAGTCTTCCTGTGTCTCCTCATTAGTTGCATTGAAAATGAATATTCCTGTCTGAAATACATCGGAAGAGTTGGAGATAAGGTGTGTGTGCCTGTATATATGTGTGTCTGTGTGTGTGCCTGTGTGTATATGTGTATATGTGTGTATGTGTGTGTGCCTGTGTGTGTATGTGTACCTGTGTGTGTATGTGTGTTTCTATATGTGTGTGTGCCTGTGTGTATGTGTGTCTCTGTGTGTGTGCCTGTGTGTATGTATGTGCCTGTATGTATGTGTGTATGTGTACCTGTATGTACATGTGTGCCTGTGTGTGTGTGTGCCTATGTGTGTGCCTGTGTGTGTGCGCCTATGTGTGTACCTGTGCCTGTGTGTGTGTATGTGTATATTTGTGCCTGTGTGTATGTACCTGTGTGTATGTGTGTCTCTGTGTGTGTGCCTGTGTGTGTATGTATGTGCCTGTATGTATGTGTGTATGTGTACCTGTATGTATGTGTGTATGTGTACCTGTATGTGCATGTGTGCCTGTGCCTATGTATGTGTCTGTGTGTGTATGTGTGTTTCTATATGTGTGTGTGCCTGTGTGTATGTGTGTCTCTGTGTGTGTGCCTGTGTGTATGTATGTGCCTGTATGTATGTGTGTATGTGTACCTGTATGTACATGTGTGCCTGTGTGTGTGTGTGTGCTATGTGTGTGCCTGTGTGTGTGCGCCTATGTGTGTGTGCCTCTGTGTGTGTATGTGTATATTTGTGCCTGTGTGTATGTACCTGTGTGTATGTGTGTCTCTGTGTGTGTGCCTGTGTGTATGTATGTGCCTGTATGTATGTGTGTATGTGTACCTGTATGTATGTGTGTATGTGTACCTGTATGTGCATGTGTGCCTGTGCCTATGTATGTGTCTGTGTGTGTATGTGTGCCTGTATGTGTGTGTATGTGTGCCTATGTATGTGTCTGTGTGTGTGTATGTGTGCCTGTATGTGTGTATGTGTATATTTGTGCCTGTGCCTGTGCCTGTGTGTGTGTGTGTGTGCCTGTGTGTGTGTATGTGTATATTTGTGCCTGTGTGTATGTGTGCCTGTGTGTGTGCCTGTGTGTGTGTATGTGTGCCTGTGTGTATTTGTGCCTGTGTGTATGTGTGCCTGTGCCTCTGTGTGTGTTGATTTCCCACCAGTCCCCCTGGCCAAATGCACCACTAGCTGACCTCAGACAAAGTCAGCTCCCCTCTGGCTCTGCTCTGGCTTCTCAGGAGCTCCAAAACCCTGCCGAGGGCACTCTGAATGTGTTGCTGCATAAAGTGTAGTTGTGCCACTTCGGCGAGGGTTCTGCTTCAGGAAACATGGTTTCCTGGAGTCCTGCCAACCTCGGAGAATTTATGCAGCCTGTCCAGGAAACACTGAACCGTCTCCATCTAAGGGCATTTTCCTCTCCCATTAAGAACAAAGCCAGAATTAGGTTTTCTTTCTCTTTTTTCTCTTCTCCTAACCGCTGTATTTTTACATTTAAAATTTTAATACAAATACTGATATAATTAGAACTTCCTGGGGGAAGACTTTTTTGGAGGGCAGGGAATTGGGGCCCACAATAGTTGGCAAACTAAACTAATAGAAGTGCTTCAGTTTAGTTTTTGTTTTTTTAAATCATAAGTGAGTCTGAAAGCGGGTGACATGCCAAGCATTCCTTTGGAAAGTTAACTAAGGTAATGATGGAACTGGAGGCAAACATCAACATGTCACTCATAATTCTATTTGGGGCTCTGGGGTCTTGGAGAGGTGACACTTCTGTAAAATGATTTACAGGGCATTGTAAAAAGAATATTCCCTTGGGTGATGACTGAATTGAAAGTGCAACAACAACAGACAAAGGGGACTTCCAGGGCTCAGCTGTGCGGGCCACGCCCAGTGGGAATGCCCCAGAACCATCCAGTACTGCGGTTGGACAGTCACGGTAGGCGGCAGCTTCGGGAACGCTAGGCAAAAAATTCAAGAGGCAACTTCCGGGAAGGAGAGTCCAGGATGGATTTGAAATGTGCACACCTAATTTGCACACAGAGAGGCATGGCTATCTGTAGAGTCACCGAAAGGGACCACTTTCCAGAAGAGGAGTCCTCCTGGAATTCCCAGGTGACATTTCTGCCATGAAGACTGAGATGGCAGCCTGGAGCTCCTCAGAGAAGCAGAGCTGGTGTCCCCTCATCTTGGAAGTGTTCCTAGCAATGGCTCTGCTCTTGCACGCTTGAATTCAGTCTCATCTTAATGCTCAAATACAGCTTTTTGAGACTATTCCCCCTTTAAAATAGGCTCATCTTATTTTTATTTTTAATCCTGTGTCTGTGTCTACGTGTCTGTGCGAGTCGGTGCCAGAGCCTCGGGAGGCCGGAGGTGTCACGTATCTCTGGAACTGATGCGACATACAGGCTGTAAGTTGCCTGTATGGTGTTGGGAACCAAACTGGGGTTCTCTGCAGAAGCAGTACTCTCTCTTAACTGATGAGCATCTCTCCGTCCCACCCCCCTAATGCCACTTTACCGACATGTACTTTACATATAATCAAGTTTACCAGGTTTTTGAAGCATATAGCTCCTAGGTAAAATATTTGCTTAACACGTTCCATCCTCAGTATAGAAAAAATTAATTAATTAATTAAAGAAGCAAGACAGACTTACTGATGTTAAGTAAACAACTAAATTACATGTATGTGTGTGCTCGCATGTTCACGCACGCTCGCATACATGTGTATTGTAATGTGGAGGCCGGAGGGTAACTTTGGGTATCATGCCTCAGGAGCCAGCTATTTCGGTTGTTGAGTTAGGGCTTCTCACTAACCTGGGGCTCTCCTATTAATCTAGGCCAGGCTGGCCATAGAGTCCCAGGGATCTGTGTCTACTTTCCAGCACTGGGATTACAAGTGAGTGCCGCCAGGCCCAGCTTTCTATGTGGGTTCTGGGAATTGTTCCCAGACCGATTGAAAGGCGACCACTTTACCAACTGAACTATCTCTGAAGCCTTTAAATTACTTTTGACTGCAATCGCATTTCGGAATATTTCTTCTGTCCCCAAACAGTAGCCTCACGTGCCCCTGCAGGCCGCTCCTGTCCGTGGCAGCTATAATTGGCGCTCTTGCCGTGTTAATTTTGCGTTTTCTATAGTTTCCTATAAACGGAATTGCATAGGTTCCTTTCTTTCTGTGTCTGCTTTCTTTCACTTGGCCTAGTGTCTTGAGCATTATTTACGCTTTACTATGGATCGATAGTTTATTCTTTTCTGTTGCAGAGGAGTATCAGTTTGACTTTTGTCTGGATTTGGAAAAAAAAAAAAAGATATATTTGTGTCAAACAGAAAGCCAAATATGTTTTGCTGCCTTTTTGAAACATCACATATTAAGCTCCATCATACATGAAACACAATGAAATTTATCACCTTAAACGAAGCTCTAAATGGGAACACTGAGCTTAGGCAAGCAAATCTATGTATGAAACTTCTGGCTTTAGGGACCCAGTCTGTGACCCTAGGAGGCAGGAGCATGAGCGGCTGAAGGGTACCCTCCCTGATACAGCGAGTTGGAGGCCAGCCTGGGGAAGGTGGGGAGGACAGACAGCGGGATACAAAGCAAAAATGCAAATTAGCTAACAGCTGAGTAAGACATGAACTAGGATAAGACGTTCCTGGAGTTCAAAACTAAAATTAAAGTCAGCTAGTAAGAGTGTTGAAGCAATGCAAGCTCCCTGCTCCTACGACATCTGATAGTGAACAGCAAGTGCACTGCAACTTGTCCGTGACGGCGGTCACACCATCCAGGACTAACAGTCAGTCCCAGCAGCGGGAACAGTACTTTAGTGCATAGCGTGCGCTTGGTGCTGTTCTGAGCCCTAGCTCCGTCATGAACTTGTTTACATTTCTCAGCAACTCTACTAGATAAGTGTGTTTACCATTATCTCCATTTTATTAGTAGAAGACATGAGAGCTCAGAGAAAATGGAGTGACTTGCCCTGATAACGGCGAAGGTAGGGTTTGGATTCAGGGTCCAGAGCCTTGACTTTGATCACTGGAGTCCTTTTAGCTCCAGCGAGGCACTGGAGAAGAATTTCCAAGTAGGTAAACGGGATGGATACTGTTTCTGGATGAAGGGAATGAGGCCAGAGCAGTGGACTCAAGGCCAAGGTAAGGGGCTGTTTACACAGGTGAAGGGGGAGAAACCGGGTCAAACTGGAGAGTGCCTGCTGGGTGGTGTGGAATCCTGTGCTGTCCACAGAAATGAGGTGCTGGTTGATCTGGACCCATCTGCTGCCTGCCGCCTATTGGCTCTCTCTGGTCCAAGCGTGGGTCTTTTCAAAGCTAACATCTTGGGGGAAATCACATTTTTGTGATTTGTCCCCAGTCCTTTGTGATTTGGCTTTCTGGATGTATGCCAACAGTCCGCAGTCTGGGCTATGCTGCGATGGTTGCTGATAACGAACCTCTGATTGCACACTCAGTTCACTCAGTATTGTGAACTTATCTTTCTTTATGGTGCTTTTTCTAATCCGACTATCAAAGAGCTTATGAACTGTGGAACCAGATTGCCTGGCTTTGCATCTTGGCTTTGCCATGCTTAGTGTGTTCCTTAACCTTCCCAGACCTGTGGCATGGGGAAATCCACAGTATGCCTGATTCACGGGGTTATGTTGAATATTAAAAAGGCTCATATGTGCAGAAGGAATATACATTATCGAGATGCGATAAATGATACAAATTTGTGCTGAAAACAAATTTTGTCTTCAAGACTTTATTTTGCAGGGCCCCGTGCCTTGCTCCTCCAGCACTGTGGACTTGCACTTGGCTGATGTAATTAGTCTCAGTGTTTTCCAGTGGATGGGTAGACACGCAAGGATCATGGCACTCAGAAACAGGGGCTCCCTCTCTCTCCACCGTGTAGCAGCCACTGGAAGGAAAACTTCTAGATTCCTGGCCTCTAAGAACTGAAGTGTTTGTTAGCAGTAACTGGACATCCAATTCTGAGTGAGAAGAATCTTTATATTATTTGGGCAGTGTAGAAGAAAATCATGTCTAGGATGAGAAAATTGGAATTTTTTTTCTGTTGCTCATTTTTGTGCTAGATTTTAGAGGAGATGCCAGCCAGTCTGCAATGCTCTATCTTGTCCCTTGCTGTTCTCCAGTGCCTTATCCAGTTCCTGGTTATAGCTAGGCATTAATTCAGGCTCTGTGCTCTCTACAAAGCCAACCATCGCTCTCCCACCAGCCTACACTGGTCACTAACACGTGTAGAAATGGGAACGCTCACACCCTTTGACAACAATGTGTGGGTTACATTGTTAGTTATCTTAGAGCGTTAGCTACAGAGCTATCTATAGTTCAGTCATCCATTTAGTCAGTGACTAGGTATTTATAGAGAGCCTTTGCAGGCCTTATGGGAAGAGGGAGTGGTTATTGGTTGTTTTGGATACATTGTGTCTGTATAAATACTGGTAATTCTTAAATCTCTAGTAGGAACCAGAGCCTTCTCGGACAGTCACCTCAAAAAAGTCCCGGGGCAATGTAAGACAAGCCAGGATTTGCACCCCCTCCCCATCTTGGTATTACTTCAGCTAGCATCATGGACTTGGCTGGTGCAATCCCTCTTAACGTTTTCCAGTAGGACGAGAGAGAATGGCAGGAAGAATATGCTCTAAGATGTTAAAAGAGTAGGTGGGACATCATGGACCTTTTCTTATGAACAGTTTGTCAAGCACCAACTGTGAACTAAACACTTCATGGGAGGCTGGCCCGCCAACAAACGACTTACAGAGTTTCTAGTTCAAGGTTAAGGAGGTAGGTAGGTCAGGAGAGGAACCTTTGGTCCAGCTTGGTGGTGGGGAAGGGGTGGGGAATTAGATATGAGAAGAAGTAGGTGATAAGGTTTATCACCTGCTGTATCTTAGGAAAAACCCTTGGCCCTCGGTGGAGAGATAAGAATATTCCTTGGAGCCTTCGGTCTAGTTAAATTTGCCTCTCTGTCTTTTTAGATCAGAGCACAGGAGGCTTCTGACTCGGATGGATCAACGTCTGTGCCCTTGAGTCTGCCCCCCTCACCCATCCACCCACCCCGCCCAGTTTGAGGAAGGGGCGGCCCCATCTGCCACCTTGAGTTCTGCCCAGGACCACCCCGGGAGAGAAGGGCTTTGGGGGACGCTCGGCGCATTCCAGAAGGATCTCCGGGCACCACGCCCTCGGCGGGGCCAGGTGTGCGCCCCGTTTGCGGAGGGGGGGGGTTGAGGGTGGGGATGGGGATGGGGGTGGAGGAGCCGGGGCCCCGGCGAGCGCCTTTACTGCTCGGCGCGCGCTAAGTGTTTGTCTGCCTCGGAGGGCTGGGTCCTCCTTGTTCACAGGTGAGTCACGCCCCGAAACACCGGCCCTCTTCCTGTCAGGACTGAGTCAGGTAGAAGAGTCGATAAAACCACCCGATCGAGGGAAAGGAAGGCACAGCGGGGCGAGGACGGTGCCTGCCCGGCAGCCACCCGCAGCCGAGCGCGCCCCGCCATGCCCGCGCTCTGGCTCTGCTGCTGCCTGGGCGCCGCGCTCCTGCTGCCCGCCGCCCGGGCCTCCTCCAGGAGGGAAGGTGAGTGCTCCCTCCGCCGCTCCCACCTGCCTTCCCGGGGACGCGGATGGCTGACCTCACCTCTGAAGATTCTCCCTCGGGCAGGTCGAGGATCTGTGCAGAGCGCCCTTTTCCCCCTCCCTGGGGCTCCTTCAGAGATGGCCTTTAAAGTGACAGGAGTTTTCGGAAAAAGCCCCTGGAGTTAAAAACACGAATCCGCAGGCTTTGCCAAACAAGGCTTTCCCTTCCCTAAAGCCTCTTTCAATCCCTTTCTTTCTCTCTCACCTCGGGACCCCGGTTCAATCAGTAACATGCTGGTCTATAATCTGCCTTCTCTTTGGGTATTTACCTGTGGGAGTTGGGTGGGAATTTTTCCATGTCTGGCAGCACCACATGTATATTGTGTGAATGTATTTGTATTTTTGAGATGGAGCGTGAACTTCAAGTGTTTTAGTAATACTCAAAACTTCTGCAAAATGTTCCTTCTTACAGCAGTTTCACCTCCTAGGTATTTACTGGACATCATCTACTCTTACATAGGGCATCCGGTGGCTGTCATGTCTTGAGGAGCTAAGTTCATGTAAACAAAGCTTTCCCAGAGCCTAGCAACCGTTTTTCACATGCATGTGTCCTGTCTGCTAATATGACACACAATGCGGGTGGTGCCTTCCTTTATAATTGCCCCGACTTTTCACGTTCACGTTTATTGTTGCTTCCTGCAGCTGGTGGTATTCAAGCCACCACTGCCTTGGATCCAAGGCCACAATGCATTGATTATGTATAATTGTCACCCAAAGGGGCACAACTGTGAAATGACAGGCACGTTCTTGACTGTAGTAACTATTTCAATCGTTGTGTCAAAACATGTTACATGCCTTAGATATGGTCACATGGACTTTAAAACAATGCACGAAATCGGTCATGTAGAGTACGTTCCCTTCGAATTAGGATCAATTAGTTGAAACCTAGTAGAAAACACCCTAAGAACAAAAGTAGGCTCCGAATATTAGAACTAACTACTTATGGATCAACCACTAAGGATCCTGTGATTGAAGAGGTGAGTAGCCGGCAGTGTGCTTGCATGAGGCCACCCAAGCAGCTGTTGGCAATAGCAGAGCCTTTGATCCAAGGGTTCGTAGGCTGGAAGTTGTTTTTTTTTTTTTTCCACATTGCAAAAGTAATAAGAGAAATATATTATATTTTGTATGTGTGCTTGTTTTATAAGATAGGTAACCATTGCAGCAATTTTCGGTTTGGTGTAATTAAGTGCATATGTGTGTGTTCATATTAGGTAACTATATATATGTATGCATATATATGTATATATACATATATGATGTCATCAGTTGTTTAATAAAGTTAGACTCAACAGCTGGACTCAGTGTTCTAACAGCAAACTTTGTATCTGAGCATCCCATCTAGACACAAAGTGTATACACACATACACACACATATATACTATACACACACACACACACACACACACACATATTACACACACACACACACACACACACACACATATATGATGCCATCAGTTGTTTAAGAAGTTAAACTCAACAGCTGGGGCTCTGTGTTCTCACAGCAAACCTTGTATCTGAACATCCCATCTAGACACAAAGTCGGAAATGCTGTGTGGGCTTCTTTTCCCACCTTTCCCTTCCTTAGAGACAGATTGCTTGAGATATCAATGTTCTCTCCTCAAAAGGCTTATTTGGGGTTCAGGTGAGACTATGAAAAGCTTGTCCTTATGGTAGATCATTCATATTTTCCCGTTCATGGCACACTGGGAAGTACCAGGAGTAGCACTAAGAGAATGGTACCTGTCCTAACCCAAAGTGACCTGTATCCGAGGATCCTGTGGGCTGCACCTGTGGGCTGTGAAAGTCTGAAGTCGTGATGTTGCTGTCTGCGTGTTTCTTGCAGGTGAAATTATGGTAAAGATATAATTACCAAGCCTTCCAAGGCTGGTCTCAGCTAAAACACTGGCTTTAGAGTCAGCCTGACCTGGCAAAAAATTTTTGGTTTATTCACCTGTTAATGCCTGTCTTAGTTCTGTTGCTGTCAAGAGAGACTATGACCAAGGCAACTTTAAAATAAAGCGTTGAGTTGGGGCTTGCTGACAGTTTCAGGGGGTTAGTCCATGATCATCATGACAGGGAGCAGTAGCTGAGCACTTCCATCTTAATTGGTAGGCAGCAGGCAGAGAGAGCGATTCAGCCTCATTGAAGGGCTTTAGAAACCTTAAAGCCCACCCCCAGTGACACACCTCTTCCAACAAGGCCACACCTCCTCATCCTTCCTAAATAGTCCACTAACTGGGAACTAAACATTAAAATATATGAGCCGATGGGACCATCCTTATTCAGATCATCACAGTGCCCTACCAGTAACTTTCCAGGCTCCTCAGCTGCTTGGAGTCTGCTTCTTTATCTGATGAATGAAAGCATTAGCTCAATGCAAGCTTGTAGATTTGGTGAAAGGAAGGCTGCTGTAAACTGCCTTGCCCAGCTGAGCTCACATTTCTTTAGAGAGTATGGAGCCGGGAGTTCAGGCACAGTGAATTCAGATGCCCAGAGATGAATGATAACAAAGACCAGGGTTCTCTTTCGGTGTCTCAGAGCTTAGCGAGAGACTGGGGCATGTGTCCCCAAAGGTCTGGATCACAGCTCCGGGGCAGGTATGGTTGGAGATGAGAGAGACGCAGAGAGAAGCGTGATCGAAGAGTAGCTGGGATTCTGACTGAAGAGCCTTGTGCTCCAGCCTGTAAGTCTAGGATGGTGCCTTGTAAGCACCAAAGAAGAGTTGCAGAGAGTTGGTAAGCAGGAACAGTGTGACTGTGTTCATGTTTCAGGAAGGGCTTAGAGAGTGGGGTGAAGCCAGGAGAGCCAGACAGGACCATCGCAGTACTCCAGGTGAGAAATGACGGTGGCCGACACAGCTGAGAAGAAAGAGACTACGGAAACTCAGGAGGTACAATCTGAAGAACTCCGTGACTCACCAAGTCCGCGATACATCTGTGAGGACAGTCTAGGAGGATCTAAGTCTTCGGGTTTGTGTGTCTGGTTAGATAGTGGCGCCGTTAAAGAAAATGAAGACTTATAAAGAAGGGTTAGGGTTGGGACGGAGGTTCAGGAGTGGCTGGAGAGGACAGAGGGACTTTTGTGGGAATCTTTTGCATTTAAGATACAGTTGGACATGTCCAGCAGGCCCAGGAAAGAACTGGAATTTAGAAGAGAGATTTGAGATGCAGATTTGGGAGACCTTAGGTAGAAAGCAGAGCCTAGACCACAGACGAGATCACCAAGATGTGGAGGCAAGAGAGACCGAGACCCCGATGCGTCGGACCTCTGGGGACTTTCAGGGCTTCTCTCTCCTCTCCTTTCTGCAGCCCAGGGAAGGTGGTGAGCATCCCTCCTGTTCGGGCTGACACCTGCTCCGGGATTTACCCAGCAGCACAGGTAAAACATTAGACAAAACAGGTTAGAATTTCAGCACTGACTCTCATCTCTTTTTGTTGCTCACCGGAGCACCCCACACACTGATCTGCCAAACCCACTGCTCCCTAGAGCATGCCGAAAACGTGGAAGGTAGCCTTGCACTTTCTGGTGGAAGCCGGCTCCCTCGGCTCTTCTGGAAAAAAAATTTTGGCCAGCTTGATTCCGAAAGCATTTATCTGGGTCTCTGCGTTAGTTATCTGTCTCTTTATGTTTAACTTAGTAAATGAGTCACACAGGCATATTTAAAGTCACATAACATGCAAAGTAATATGCTTAGTTTGGATTTTCTTGCCTTTCATGGTGTTAATTGCGTTCATGAAGTAATTCCCATTCATCTTCAGAATCCAGGTGCTTGCCTTCCTAAAGCTGCTTCCACAGTTTCTTACTTTAAATAACTTGAGTTGTAATTCTATTGGAATCATTTTTATTCATATATATATTCATATTTTATTCATATATATATATAAATATATATATATTTTAAGATAGGGTTTCACTGTGTTGCCTAGGTTAGCTTTGAACTCGTGACCCTGTTGCCTCCATCTTCTGAGTCCTGGGAATGTAGGTATGAGCTCCTGTACCTGGCTTTGAATCTCTTTTTTTGTGAACTGAATGTATTGAATTTTCAAAAACAGTTAAAAGTTCTAAATATTTCTGGAGCGCATTGCGATCTTCACAGCACTGTCACCCTTGAACTTAACTTGTGATGACTTTGAACACCCATGATTGTGAAATGGGGGTTCCCTGGGTTGTGCTAGCTGACTTCACACTTTTCTTACTGGTAAATATCCAGTGTATGGGGTGAGGTCATTTTAGCTTAATGTCTTCCACAGGTAACGCTTAAGTCAGAGAAAGTGCTCTGTAGCATGTAAGATTTTTAAAAGACTTAAATGTGCCACCCCACCCGGAATCCTTTTTGATATAATTAAGAGTCTGTCAACAGGAATAGAGAGTTGGGAAGCCGTGTGAGCTTCGGAGTTCTCGAGGGGCATACACTTTGGTGTCCTGAACTGGAGCAGTTGATTTAGCCCTAGTGATCCATGAAACTGTTGATTTGTGATCCTGTTTATGGCAAAGTAAGGATATGAAATGACAGTATTGAGGCAATCTTGGGAATATGTTTCCTGTTTAAGTCCTCAGGAGCTCGACCGTATTGACGTTTGTTTTTTTTTCCCTGGTGGAAATTTGCAAGGCAAGGGACAAGACCTGAATCATCGATCTCAGACCTGTGCAGAGGTAGGAGACCCATGGTTCTGGAATTCTCTAATTTAGTCACAAATGAAGCTTAGAAGATTACCAAAGCATTCCTGGGGCTGTGTTGTAACATAAGCCCCAGATAGATGATGTAATGTTTGGATCATCTCCAAAGCCAAAAAGCTGTCTTTTTTGGTGTCTGTGGGTGACCCTGTCTGCAGACGCCCCTTCCTGCTGAACAAACATAGTTTTCCCATCACAGCCGGGAAAGTAGACTATGACAGCTGTCCCTCCAACAGCAGCCAGCACACGGCTTCCCCTTCTGTGGCATGAGAGAAGAGGTGGAGACCACCGAGCCAAGGGTCTGTATCCTAGACTTCCTCAGACATTGCAGACCAATTACAGAACCCCAGCCGTATCTCTTCTGGATTTTATTTTTATTTATCATGGGAAGATGAATTCCCATGTTGGAAAAAAGAAGTTAAATTGCAAACAAATCACTTCCTACAACTCACTCAAAAGCTAGACAAACTATCTAAACATAGAGCTGCACGTTACGTGGAAGACTTCTTACAACAAAGGTTTACACATCTCCGTTGTTTCCTAGAGCTAAAGGCTTGTCTTTGTCCAGTGCAGAGCTGTGCAGAGTGTACAGGCTCCATTCATTTTGGAGTAACATATCTCAGTTCCACAGGACCGAATGAGAACGGTTCATGCACTGATTGAGAGTGGGCCTGCAGGTTCTCTGCACAACCCTTTGTTTTATAAGAGAGGATGATGGGAGTCATTGTCTGGATTCCCATAATGGCACATAACCAAGCTGGGCTCAGCAAGTAGAATACATGTACGACAGGGAAGCGGAGGCCAAAAATTGCCTTAGCTAGAACCCTACAGTTAGAACAGGGCCAGGATTCATTTGTATGTGAACGTTCAGCTCCCAAGATAGGTCCTTGGCTTATTTCTCATTCTTTCAAAACAAAACAAAACAAAACAAAAAACTTTTCATATCCCTTTTTAGTTATAAGAGGGGATTATGGAAGCTCTTTTTATTTGTGTGTGTGTGTGTGTGTGTGTGTGTGTTATTGTATGCCACATATTTGTGTGGAGTCTAGAAGGTATCTGATCTCCTGGAGCTGGAATTACAGGTGTTTGTGACCCACCTGATAACAGGTGTTAGGGACCAAACACAGATCCTCTGGAAGAGCAGTATGAGCCATCTCTCCAGTCTCTTATCTTTCATTCTTGTTAAATACATTCATTTAAATTAATTTCAGGGGCTGGAGAGGTGGATGGGGGTTAAGAGCATAAGCAGTTTTCCCAGTTTCCCTGAGTTCAGTTCCCAGCCCCCAATCAGGCTGCTTACAATTGCCCACATTCCTTTCTTCTGGCTTTGAGGGTACCTGCACATACATGGCACACACACACATACACATATATGTTTTTTATTTTATGTATATGAATGTTTTGTCTGCATGGATGTCTGTGCGCCATATGAGTACCTGGTACCCTTTGTCCAATTCTATTGTCAGATTCTCAAAGCAGAATTGGAGCTGACCAAGTGGCTTCATTAACAAATAAAATAAATGACTGGCAGTGCAGTTGTGTTGATAAAGCACTTGTTTGGCACACAGAAGGTCTGAGATTTAGATGTCTAATAGGCTGGGCGGTGGCATCGCACGCCTTTAATCCCGGGGTTCAGGATGGTAACAAGCCTTTGTATGTATGCAGCCACCCTCTGCCCCCTTCTCCTATATGTGTATGTGTATGGTGTGTCTAGAGGTGATCTTTTTCCTCTGGCTGCTACAAACTATTGAAAGCCTTCATAAATAGGCCAGTTTCATGACCAGAACATTGACCTCCTAAGTGTTACACAAATGGCCGTTTCCCATTACCACCGACTTTGGTTTTGGTAAGAGGGGATTGATTCCCAATGTTTAAAGACCCTTTCTCATCTCAGATAGCCCAATCCTGCCTCCCATAACGACAGATGCACCAGCAATCCCAGCCTGTGCTCTTGCCTCGTCCAGGAACAGTATCACGGGCAGGGGGAATCTTTGCCTGCTGAGCTCTGTGGAGACCTAAGGCAAGGCTTAGATCATGTGACTAAGAAGAAGCAGTCGTGGAGAAGCAACATGTTCATCCCATCGAGGTAGAGGACACGTTGCTTCTACTGCCTGGTGGAGTTTTAATGGTCCGTTCTCTTGGGATATTTGCTACTTCCCTTGATGGGCATAGACATGTGGTCTGACTTCAAACAATACAAGCTGATCTTTTTCAAGCAGGATTTCTTTGTGCAGAAAGTCATCTTCAATGTTATGAATGCACGGCATGCACGTCTTCCAAACCTGTAAACGCACAGTAATTATAGCTGTTCTTTTGTTAAAACTCAGAAGTATAACAGTGCGTAGTAAAAACATACATATCTAGGGTATATGTAAAGGGATGTGGCGATTGCCAGAAGTCATAGCTGATGTTTATGTATGAAAACTTATTGCTCGTAAAAGCAATAAGGGATTCAGGAGAAATGTTGGTTAGGTAGCTTTGTAAAGGTGCTAACAGAGCATCTATTTAAATGAGTGAAAACTCACACTTACTGTGAACTCTGTTTAATTCCAAAAGCCATTTCCATACAAATCGCAATTCTTTTCTCTTGTCTTTTATAAATTCAGACTCTTTAAAAGATGATGCTTTCCTTTTGGTCTCTTTGCTTCAGGTATAAGTCTCCTCTTGCTGAATCGGACCCTAATTTTCCTTATTTCCACTGATTTGGAAAGGGGCGCGGGACACCTTTTCCAGACTGTTTGGGAAATGTTCAAAGGCCATTATGCTTTTTGGATACAGTCAAATTTCTTTTCTGTATTTTAATATTTCTTTATAGAAAGCCTCAGAGAAACAGAAAATTTCTATTCTGTAATCTATGGGATCCAGGGGTTTATATATGAGCAGCTGAATGTTTATTATATTTTAGTTACAGTTAGAGTGTGTGTGTGTGTGTGTGTGTGTGTGTGTGTGTGTGTGTGTGTGTGTGTGTGTGTGTGTGTAGGCCAGAGGCTGAAGTCAGGTATCATCCATTACCGCTCTTATTTTTTGAGACAGGATCTTTCCCTGAGTCCAGAGTCCAGCTACAGGGTAGACCAGCCGTCCCGCAAGCTCTGGAGATCTGCTGTCTCCACCCTGCAGTAGGGATGCAGATGCATGTCACCATGCCTGGCTTTGATGTGGGTACCAAGGATCTTGGCTCTTGGGCACTTGTGTACAGAGAGGTCAGAGGACAACTGATGGAAGTTGATTTTCTCTTTTCAGCATGTAGGACCCAGGAATAGAACTTGGAGCCTCAGGCTCCACAGCAGGCCCCCTCACTGGCCCATGAATATTTTCCTGGAGTTGCTTAACTAAAACATAGTCTCTAGATGCTCTGGCTGCCTTGCCTTTAACTTGCCTTTAATTATGCTATATGCATCTCCTGTGTCTTGAGCTCTTCTCCTTTATCTCTGAACTCATTCAGGCTGAGCCCTCGGGGTTCTGTATCCAGATGAGGTTTATTTGCTGGTCAGATCGATTTGATGTCACCAACACGTTTGTGTAGAGGGACATTCCTCTGTCAGCATTGCCTGTCCGCACTCTGGTGTCCCTATGGGGTGTTATGGGAGGCACCTACGGGTCACCAGGCTAAGCCACAACTGTGATTCCAAGCCTAGGTTGTGACAATATGAATAATGAACTGGTAGTGAACATAGGTATCTTCTTTTAACCCATAATTATTCAAAAGAAGAATGTGTTCGTGGGCAACAGGCGTGTAGAGAGATCAGAGGACAACTGGTAGGAAGTGTTTTCCTCTTTCCACCATGTGGATTCTGTGAATTGGACCCATTGAACCATCCCTACCAGACCCTGGATGTTTGTCCTTGTCGATAATGTGAAGGAATTCGAACGTTTAATATTAAATAATAAGGGTGTTAGAGAGCTTTAAACAGAGAGGAATTGAGAAAATGTATATTTTGAAAAGATTTTCTGGCTGCTGAGTAAGTGGAAGGAAGCAAGAGAAGCTTCACAGAGTCCATTCAGAAAACTGTATCAATACTGGTTTGCTCAGGGCTGGATTTAGAATGAGCGTAGCGAGACACGTTTGGGTAGACTTGGGGATGGTGGAGGGTGGATGAGGTTTGGGCCAAGGATCTATGCTGGGACAGTGACATTACTGTGGTCATGAAAACCCTTGCTTTGAATGGAATCATCAGGAGAGAGTCTGGAAGGTCCAGGACTGAGTCTTGAGGAACCAACCTTTGGAGTTGGAGAAAGGAAGGGTTCAACAAGGTGTGCTTGTGGAGAGCAAGTGCCAGGAGGAAACCTGACAATATGACCTCATACTGCCTGAGGGGAGAGGGTTTGAGAAAAGCTGGAGGAGGATTTGATGTCTCAGAAAGGGAACCCAGAAGTCAGGAAAGGAGACAGAAGGCAGGTGCACCTTTCCCTAAATAAGGTAGACGACACAATGTCAACCTTAAATGTTCCTACTTGGATTCAATCACAGGAGATTACTGTAACATATTATCCAGGCCTGTACCCAGCAGCGGAAATAGCAGCAGCAGCAGCAGCAGCAGCAGCAGCAACAGCAGCAGCAGCGAGGCTCCCAGTAACATTGGCCACCAGCTCACGTCAGGTTCAGACTTGCCACTGGGATGCCTAGCTCCTGAGGTAGTACTGCTTATTGCTGCAGGCTGCCCCATCGGGGCCTGCTGAGCTCATGTTGTCAGCCTACAGCACATCCCTGCCCCTTCTCCACACAGCCCTTGGCTCCCCCCACCCTTCAACTTGTGGCTCTTGTCTCACAGGTCAGGGAGAGATGGTAAGCCTGGGATAGAGATAGCTCATCTGGTATTACAGGTAACCTGCAAGAAAGTTCCAGACTTTCCTTCCATTGGAAATACCTTCCTCTCAGGATTCTTTGCTCGACTCCCTGTGGATGGATGATTTTGTGTTGAAATATTACCTCATTACCTGTTTTTACAATGAATGCTACAGGAAACAACAACAAATGTGTATTGATTTTACTGGGGAAATTTCTGTGCAATTCCTGGGGTGGAACCTAGGGGTCTTCATGTGTGTGCTAGTGGGCACCGTGATACTGACCTATATCCCCAGCCCTATGTTTTGGAAAATGTCTAAGTGGATCTCTGGATCCCTGGGAGAATTCTGTAGGTTCAGGTCTTTATTTGACTTTTCTGCTTTTATACTGCTTGCTTACTCTGTGTGTGTGTATGTGTGTGTGCACACACATAGGCACACTCACACATGCATGCACACGCATGCTATGGCAGGCATGCAGAGAGGTCAGAGGTCAGAGGACTTATAGGAAATGTTTTTCTCTTTCCACCATGTGGATTCTGTGAATTGAACCCATTTAGCCATCCCCACCAGAGCCTGAATGGCTTTTCTTGGAGTCAGATTGCCTGTGTTATATCCCTCCCTTCCTTTCCTCCCTCTTCTTTTCCTGCTCCCTTCCTTCTCTCTGTCCATCCATCCATCCCATCTCTCTTAGCAATGATGGTGCTGGACCAGGTGCCATTGGAATAGAGAAGAGGGAAAATCTAGAGATGAACTGGGTAATGCCCCCAGATATAATGTTGTAGGTGGAAGTCGTGAGCTCCTTGACTGTAGGAAGAATGTGCTTCTGGCGTTCAGAGAGAAGCTGCTGCAGGTTGCGAGCAGGCAAGTGCAAAATCTGATGTCTGTTTCTCAGAGCATCCTGTCAGTTCCGTAGAAATGGCAAACCTGAAGGCCAAGGGTAGCAAAGGGCTCAGGGTTCTGGAATTCATGCAAGGATCTAGGAATTGAGGCCCCGGGAACAAGAGAAAGAGATTTAAAGGAGAGGATGACATGGGCCGAACATGCAGGTGTTTCAAAGGTGTTTACGTATTTTCATTTATTGCCTTTAACGCACCGATAAGCATAACAATGTCACACACTGTATCGAGGGGTGATTAGACTGCCCTGGTGCAAAAGTTGAGTGCATATACTGTTTGTTTTTGTGGGGGTTTGTTGTTGTTTGTTTGTCTGGGACAGATTCTGCTGTTCAGACCAGGCTCACCTCTAGCTCATGGCAATCCTCCTGCTTCAGCCTCCTGATCATTGGAGTTACAGGCATGAGCCCCCACACCTGGCTCAGAGCTTGCTTTTAAGTTTAGCACAATAGAGAGGATCTCCATAACTGATGACCATAGGTATGCCAAGTTATTACGATTTCTGGTAACTGCTTGCTTGGTAAGGTGAAGTTTTCTTATGGGAAGTTTTTAAAAAAGTACTGGATGAACCTGCACCACCACTGGTGATTATTCCGCAGCCTTGCCCCAAGTACAGCCTTAGGAAACATTCTTTCCTTCTTTCATTCTCTTTGTCTATGGCTTGGAAACAGCCTTTTGCCCCTTGGCTTCCTGTCCTGACTTGTCAGAGGCCATGTTTAGTGAGGGGTGGTGGGGGTAATGCGAACATCCCAGAGGGACTCCAGGCTCCCGCTCCTTTGTTTAAAGAGGGTTTCCAGCTCCTTTGATCTGTTCTTCTGATGAGTGTGGGTGGTGGTGGGCGGATCAGCCCGTGTCTGGCTGCCTGGCGGTCTCTCCAAAGAAGCACCTTGAGGGTCAGCCGCCGAGATGTGATAGTTATGGTTATAACACACAGCTAAGCAGCAGAGCAGCGGCACACAGCGCAGCCAGGCACAAGTGCCACCCACACTTTGCTAGACCTACAGAAATACGTGGAAATCCTTGCCGAATGATTCCGGTTCAGAAGTGTTTATTTAGGGCCGGAGGTGAACTTGATGAATCGCATTCCTTTATCTGTGGGGAGAAGCTGGCTGGCTGTCAGGAGCCGGAGTGAGGAGACCGAGAGGCATGAGATCTGGAGAGGTGTTTCTGTCTTGGAAAGAGTGTGGTGTGAATGAATGCACGAAGAAGTAACGACTGGGGTGTAGCAGCAGTGGCGCATCAGCTCTGAGCCCCGTGTCTAGGGTTCATGGGTGCTGTTTACTATGTGGGTTTGCTTTTTCATTAGTTTTTGTTTCCCTCTGTGTGTGTGTGTGTGTGTGTGTGTCTGTGTGCCAGCACATGCCATAATCCATATGTGTGAGACAGAGGACAACTTGTCAGTTCTCTCCTTCCACAGCATGGAATTCCAAGGGTTGAATGTGGGGTGTCAGGCTTAGTGGCAAAGTAGCTTTGCCTGCTGAGCCATTTTGCCCATTCTGACTGTGTTTTCTGATGCAATGTTTCATATCTTCATCTATCTTAACTATCTATCTTAACTATATACACACACACACACACACACACGTATATGTATACACACACACACACACGTATATGTATACACACACACACGTATATGTATACACACACACATGTACACACACACACATGTACACACACACATATGTATACACACACATATATGTATACACACACATACACACACACGTATATGTATACACACATACACATACACACACACACATATATATTGTGTGAATGTATTTGTATGCACATGCATGTGGTACTTATATGCAGGTAGAGATCAGAGGACAACCTTGGGTATGCCTCAGGAGCTGTTTTAAGACAATCTCTTGTTTTTTTAGACAATCTCTCGTTAGCCAAGGACGCACTGATTGGGCCAGGATGGCCGGCCAGCAAGCCCTAGGAACTCACCTTTGTCTCCCCACAGCTGGGACTACAAGCATGGGCCATCACTCCCATACTCTCAGTGTAGGTTCTGAGGATCAAACTCAGGCCCTCATGCTTGGATCACCAGCTCTTTACTGACTGCGCTCTCTCTCCAGCCCGCAATGATATCTTAATTCGAACTCCTGGGCCCAGGCCTGTGCGTAGGGTGCTGTGATAAGTGTTTGATGAATATAAACCATGAGATAGACACATATCTAACATCATCTTTGGAGAAATATAATTTTAGTAGCTCTTCTATGAAATCTTCCTGGCTCGTGTAGTATCAGTGTTCAAGCAGCCAGGACAGCCTCCCTGATAGATAATAAGTGGTATTTATTAAGGCAATGAAATAAAGCCAGTGTGGTGACTCACAGCTGTAATCCCAGCACTGGGGGAAGCTGAGATGGAAGAATTGCCAGAGCCTAGACTGATGAGTGAATTCTAGGCCAGCCTGGGGCGTGCGCACATACGCGCTCTCTCTCTCTCCTCTCGCTCTCTCTCACATACACACACACACACACACACACTCAATGAAATAAATACTCATTTCCTTGTCTAAGAACACAAGAAGAAAAAGCAGAATCAGGACGACTAAAACCTCTCTATGTGATGGGGCATGCTGACTCATACCTGAAATTCCAGCAGTCAGGAGGCTGAGGCAGGAGGATCTCAACTTGGAGGCAAGCCTGGGCTACACAGTGAGCTCTGTCTCAAAATAAAAACAACAAAATTTACCAAAGAGGTGCCTTGGAAAGAAAAGATTTACCAGAAAGGGCGGTGGAGGGGAGGGGAGAAAGAAAATCTATAGTCTGCAATAAAATGATAGGGAATAATTTGATATGTTTTTATGTTTGTGGTAATTTATTAGCAAATCACTGCACAGAGTAAATAAATGGATGGAGATTATAAGCCAGACAAGTATTAATAAAAAAATATGAAATAGTAACCCTAAAAGAACACTTTCCAGCCCTCTACCCTGCCTGTTCTCCATCCCATCTTACATTTATTTATGTCTGCTGGTTTATCTGTTTCTCCTTAGTAAATATCACTGTCCTAATGTACTCTCTGTGTGTTACTCACTTATCTTGGTTCTGCCACCCAGCCTCCCACGTGGACTCCGAGAGGCCTGGAGCACACATGCTGGTTTTGTTTGCTGCTGAATGCCAGAGCCTGGAGTGTCCTGGTGTGGATTATATGCTCCTGTGCATTGTGTGGCCTGGATGAGTGAAAGGCTGTCGGTAAACTGGGTGCTGTGTTATTAATGTTTGAAGCTGGGTCAAGTTTGGAAGAACAGCAACAAATTTGAAAAATTAAAAATGAAAAACATAACTCAGGCATAAAATCAAATACATCTAAACATAAGGGAAGGAAAGTATAATAATAAAGGCAGTTTTGGAATTCCCTCTTATTTCAAGATCTATTATGGGCCTGCATTTATATGTCTGCTAACCCAAGTAGATTCAGTTAAGCTGGACTCCTGTGGTAGAAAGAATAGTTCCATGCAAAAGAAACGGAATGAGTTTTCCTCTCTCTGTCTGGGTGTGAGGGCTTGGAGCCTCAACACTGTGTCAGTACAGTTCAGTGTAACCCTAACCTGATCTGCAAGGCTGCTGGGAGTATCTTCAAGTTCTCAGGCAATGCAGACCCTCAAGGCCAACACACTCCTCAAGTGAAGTCTGTCTGTGGGGTGTTGTGGCGAGTCCTATCACCCCAACACTTGGGAGACAGAAGCAGAAGGGTCAGGAGTTCAAAGTCATTTTTAGCTCATATTGAGTGTTAGGCTAGCCTAGGCTACTTGAGAGCTTGTCTCAAAAACAAAACAACAACAGTATGCTCTGAGTTAGATAAGCAGAATGCAAAGCATGTAGTTGCTTGGAGACGGCTCCTAGCGGACATGGGGCAGGGAGAGCACTGGCTCATCAGACGGCACCGTGGAAGAGCCTTGCGTGGATGGCTGCCTGGTGTACGTAATACATGTGACAGGTGTACCCGTTCCTTGGTAGAAATTTCACAGCGCATGCAGCTGTGTGGCACATCTGTTGGAGATTTAAACACTAATACTGGAGTTTCACTAGCATTAGTTGGGAAAGACTCAGCTTGGCAATGGCTCTGTGGGAAAAACATAAAACAAACACCTCCGGCAGTTTGAATTGGGAACAAATTCAGTACTCTGTAAACTTAATGAATTGTTGGTCTTCGTCCCTGGCATGAAGGTGTCTAGTCTCATAATGGCTCTGTTATGAGCTGAGCTGTTCAGGCAATGAAGCACCATAGCCAACTTTTGTATTTTAAATAGGGTATTGAAAAGTGGGGTTTGAGCCAGGCGTGGTGGCACAGGCCTTTAGTCTCAGCTCTTGAGAGGAGGAGGCAGGAGAATCTCTGAGTTCAAGGCCAGTCTGGTCTACAGAGCAAGTTCCAGGACAGCCAGGGCTACAAAGAGAAATCCTGTCTCAAACAAACCAAATGAAACAAAACAAACAAAAGGAGAAGGAGGAAGAGGAAGAGGAAGAGGAAGAAAAGTGGGGTTTGTCCTCAAAGGGTAGTCAAGAAGAACCTAGAAATCATGCCAGAAATGATTGGCAGGCCCAGAGGTGACAGATCTCCATTTTAGCTGGAGATGAAGGAGATGGGATGATTCTTTGCATATTCAGAGACTCGACTAACGCAGGCCTTGAAGACCAGGGTCTAAAGTGGATCTGTTAAATAAATAAATGAATGAAAATGAGCAGAGAGTAGGGGTGTGTGTGATGTTTTCCAGGGAAGAACGAGGAACATGGGGAAAACCCCACAGAGAGCGAGGTCGATTTAAGACTCCATTCAGAAATGAATGGTGGGCTGGTGGGAGGGCTCAGCGGGCGGAGGGTCCTGCCACCGAGCCTCACGGCCTGAGTTTGATCCCCGTGACTCCTGTGGAAGAAAGGAAGGGCTGACTCCTGCGAGTTGACCTCTGACCTCCACATGTGTGGTGTGGCATGTGACACCGCCTCCCAATGCAAAAATGTATAAAATAATAATAATATAATAATGTATAGCCAGTGTACATGGTTGATGTGTGTGTGTGTGTGTGTGTGTGTGTGTGTGTGTTTTACTATATTAAGACAGATTCCAGAAGAGGTCATAGGAACCTCTGTGCCAGAGAAGATTCTTCAGAAGGGGAAGAGACGAAAAGACAGAAGCTTTGGAATCACACAGACCAGGGAGCAAATTTTGCCTTTGCCTCTTAGCTGTCTGTGTAACATACGGCCAGATGTATACCCCCTCCGGGCATCCGTCTTCCTGTCCCATAAACAGAGAGGTTAAAACGTTGTTGTGAGAATTAACTGAACTGTTGCATGTAAAGTCCCAGAAACAGAGCAACTCTGCTGGCAAGATATCTCAGTAGGTAAGGGCCCTAGCTGCCGAGGTTACGGCCCTGAATTTGATCCCCGGGTCGCATATGGAAAGGGAACGGCTCCCACAAGCTCTTCTCTGTCCTCTATATGCATGCAGTAGCATGTACACATAAAATCATGAACACACACACACACACGCACACACACAATAGATAAAATACAATTTAAAACAGAAGGGAGCGGCTCTGGGTTGGTGTTACTATGTAGGGAGACAATGAGATTGACGGCAGTACCTTTGTGGCTTCAGAGATGGGTACGGGGCTCCCTCAGGACTGCTGCTTAGCATATGAGGCACCTTTGCTGGCTTTATGGTTACCACCCTGGCTAAATCATAGCCCTGGAGACTCCAGAAACGGCTTCACATGCGCCAGGGCTTTGCCTCATATACCAAGGCTACATGCCCGAGGAAGATGGTGTGGAAAGGTTTGGCTTCAGTCCCCAGCTCTTCACTGGGTCAAGTTCTTTTACCTTTCTAAGTGCTGTTTCTCATCTGTTTCTTCTGAGAGAGGAAAAGGAGATAGATATTGTCTGGGTTCGGATGGATTAAGAGGATTCAGATGGATCCTCTTGAGGGTACCAGGAGGCCAACCTTTGTAGAGGAGGAAACCAGATGCAAAAGTCAAAGTGATTTGCCCAGAGTGCCGGGGATGTAGCCCGTTGTGAGAGGGATCACCTAATGGATACAGAGGCCAGAGTTCCAGTTGAAGCCGCATACCCAGGAAGGAAAGGCAATTTGCTCTAAGAAGTGATTCAGTTCTTGGATTTCAAGACTCTCATCACTTTTCCTTGTAAATCATGATTAAAACATTTTGAGTGTCTACCGTATCCCAGATGCCATGTCAGTCATTTCCACGTGTGACTGTCTCGGCTGTGCAGACGCCCACACAGAGCTGCCAGACACTGGATGATGGTTTTCTTCGGTAATGGCTCTGGGAAGGGCAAACAAGACACAGGTGAGGATGAGAAGGTGCTGGTCCAGACTGTCGGCTGTGACACTGTTGAGGGACGAGTGCTGTATGTCTCCAGTAGCGGGCGCGAGCTGCCCTCGAGATGGCTGAGAGTCCATGGCTGGCAGTTCTCAGGTGGTCTTCAGCCTGTTGACTTGTTCTGTCAGTTTACACGGTGCTTACCATGAATTCTCTGCAGATATTCAAACTATGAATTTTCATACGACGACACCACCTCAGCTTTTTGGCTTCACTTACGGAATTGGACAGTTTGGTAACCCTGAATTCACGTCTCCCAGATAATGATCAGCCCATTGAGTACCCCAACAATTGTTGTGATTGTTGCTTCCTTTAGATGGAACAAGAGCCCTTAGTGTGCCCTAATGGCCCATGCCACTCTCTTTCCATTGACTAGTTTAAGTAGTCTGAGTCCACATATGATTGATGATAGTAACCACCAGGGTGAACATTCTGATTTCTGTTTCTGACAACGTCTCTCTTCCCTCTCCCCTAGTCTGTGACTGCAATGGGAAGTCCAGGCAGTGCGTCTTTGATCAGGAGCTCCACCGACAGACAGGCAACGGGTTCCGCTGCCTCAACTGCCAGGACAACACAGCTGGGGCTCACTGCGAGAGGTGCAGGGAGGGGTTCTACCGGCAGCGAGACAGAGACCGCTGCCTGCCCTGCAACTGCCACTCCAAAGGTCAGTGGGAAGAGAGGGCAAAGGAAGGATTGCTGAGGAACCAGAGGGAGGGAAGGGGGGGGAAGGGAGAGAAAGAGGAAGGAATGGAGAACACATAAGCCAGAGGAGATGTTGCACAACTGCATCCCCAGCAGACATTGGGTCTTTTTTTTGACACTTTCTGTCTGAATGGAGATGTTTCTCTTACACTGGGGTGATGGAAGAAGTCAGGGTCATCTACACCAGCTGGTTTGAATTCTAGTGTGGAGAGTCACATTTTCTGTTTTCAGAACTGAGAATTTAACACAGAGCCTTGTTCACGCTGGACCAGTGCCCTACCGCTCAACTATACCGTCTTTTCAGTGTTTATAATTTTGCGATAAGCCCTAAGTTGCCTAGGCTGGCCTCACATTCTTGATCTTCCTGTTCAAGGGTAGCATCAGTTTGATGCTCAGAGCCTTTGTAAAATATAGCTGGTGGTGGTATCACACGCTTGTAGTCGTGGTGCTGGGTCGGGGGTGGGGGCAGGCAGATCCTAAACAGGCCAGCCTACTTGGTGGTTTCCAGGCCAGTCAAAGATCCTGCCTAGGGGATGAAAAAATGGTAGAGGGCTCCTGAGGAAATGCACTGGGGGCTATCCTCTGGTCTCCATGGGCACGCCCACATCCACGTAAACACACCCAAGTCCAACCATTGGCTCCTAAGAGATGGCCTTCATTTGCTAGGTAGGAGGGAGAAAGTTACGCATTCTAATATGCTAATACGCTCATCTGTTGAGTTTGCTCCAAGTTTTCAAAGTCTTGAACAAGTTTTGAGCTCACTGTGTAGCTCAGGCTGACTGAACTTGCTGCAGTCATTCTACAGCGGTCTCCAGAGCGCAGGGCTTGTAGGCGTGCGTTACTACAACCCATTGATGGGAGTTTTTTTTAAAAAAAAAAAGGAAGGAAGGAAGGAGGGAAGGAAGCAAAAGGCACTATGTGTTCCCTAATGTCCAGCCAGAGCAAATGTGTGAATAAAAACGTCTTTGTGAAGCAGACATCGTCATCCGTCAAAATGTTCCCTGCAGAGTAGATCACTTAAATGGCACGGACTCCTTAGAGGCAGTGGGCGGGGCACAACGCTTAGTGTGTATTGAGCTCCGATGGGGAGAGAGGTTTATTTTTATTTTTTATTTATTTTTTTATTTTTTTATTTTTTGAGACAGGGCTTCTCTGTTGTAACTCTGGCTGTCCTGGAACTCACCCTGTAGACCAGGCTGGGCTCAAACTCACAGAGATCCGCCTGCCTCTGCCCCCTGAGTGCTGGGATTAAAGGCAAGCGCCACCACGCCCGGCGAGAGTCATTTTTTAACTTCTTACGAGTATTTATTTATTTTTCTTCTCTCCTTCTTCCCACTTTGTGGGCTACAGGTTCTCTCGGTGCTGGATGTGACAACTCTGGACAGTGCAGGTGTAAGCCTGGCGTGACAGGACACAGGTGTGACAGATGTCAGCCAGGCTTCCATGCGTTCACGGATGCTGGGTGTACCCGAGACCAGAGACAACTGTGAGCATCTGAGCTAGTTCAGCAGCTTGGGGAGGGAAGGGTTTATTTTATCTTTCACTTCCAAGTGACAGTCCATCATTGGGGGAATTCAGGGCAGGGACTCAGGCAGGAAGATGAAGGCAGGACCTGAAGCAGAGACCACGGAGGAGCAACGCTTCTTGGCTTGCTTTCCAGGTCATGTTTAGCTGCCTTTCTTGTACAGCTCAGACACACCTGCCTAGGAATGTGGGCCCACAGACTGGCCCACAAGTCAGTCTGATGGAGGAAATTGTTCAGCTGAGGTTCCTTCTTCCCGAGTGTAAGTTGACAACCAAGATCAGCTGTCACACACCCTTACTCCACTCTTGCTGTTACCAGGGGACTAATGACACCTACAGCGTGCAAAATACTGTTGTGGATTCGTCACGCTCTTTTGCAGATCTTTCTTTTCAATGGCTGTCGTACTGCGTGGCAGGCAGAACAAGCTTGATTTGGTAATAATTTGGCATGCTTGCCAGGAGCACAGTCCAGAGAGAATCCTGGTCAGTGGCTCATTAGCATTTGCTGGTATTGAAATATTTTGATGGATCTAAGCAGCTGTCTGAGCCGCTTATACCAGGGACTGTCCCCAAGAGCTTTCCTGGTTTGGCACTGCTAATGTCTGATGCATTACCTCGCTTTGCAGTACACAGACTGGGTTACAAAGAGGTTTGGTGAGTAACTTCGCTCTCTATGTTTCTCTCTGTCTCTGTCTCTGTCTCTTTCCCTTCTCTCCCCTTTCTGTTTTTGCTGTTGTTTGTTTTATTGTTTTTATTTTGAGACAAGATCTTGTTCTGTAGCTCAGGCTGGCTTCAAATGATCCCCCTGCCTCAGCCTCCACAGAGCTAGGACTGCATGTATGAATCCCAGTTTAGACATTTCCTATTTCTCCTTCTTTCTGGTTTGACCTTTATTGTGAGGGTCCTGGTTTTGGGACATGGGGATTATAAGATTAAGGGATTCCTATCCTCAAGTCCTCTTGGCTCTGTTTGGTTCCTGGAGTCTGATTCTGGGTTCAGCATGAACCCCAGGAATTGGGGCTGGTTCCTGTTTCTCATCCAATCCCTGGTTCTTAGCACAGTAGATGCTGAGCATGTGTTTGTCAGTTGACCTGGATAAGTGCTAGGCAGGAAGGACAGACACAAAGGAGGCCATGGGAACTCAAAGTCAGAGACTAGAGAGGGATTCTGGACGTGAGCCTGGTTAGATCTAACGTTGATTGGATGGTGAATGTGAAGGTGAAGGAGTCAAGCAGGCTTCAGGTTTGGGCAGGATTTGACGGGGTTGTAGGACAGCCAGAGAGGAACCTTGTTCGTCTTTCTCTGTTATAAGGTCTTTGAGGAGGTTGAGCAGAGTTTGGTTAGTAGAGAAGACCTAACAACTTTGGTTTTAGTGATGGAAACCAGTACGTGTCATGAGACAGAAAAGGGTGCTGAAATCCAAAGACAGCGCTAATGCATCCAGTAAGAAGAGTCTTGCTACTAAGGGAAACAAAAGCCATTGAAAGCCAGTGATTCTACTCCTGGATAGGCATGCGAGATAAATGAAGAATGCACAAACCATACACAACCTCGTGTGCAGTTCATGGAAACATTATTCATTATAGCAAGGATTGGGAACAAACCAAATGTCTATCAGCTAGCGAATAGACAAGCAAATGACGGTAAGCCCACTTAATAGGGTTTTATTCAGCCATCAGAAGGATGTCTGTTCCATGATATGACGGGGACAGACCTTGAAAACTCACGACGTGTAAAATAAGTCGGTCACAAACGGCCACCTCTGCTACGATTTCAATGACAGGAAATATCCAGAAGAGTTCAGCGGGGATAGGATGGCTAAGAGGAGTCTCCCGGAACCGGCGAGGTGCCGCTTGCTCAGAGCAGCTGGCTTTTGTGTGTGTGACGGTGACATTTTGGAAACCGGTTCCCATCTTTCTCTTTTTCTCCCAGGATTCCGAGTGTGACTGTGACCCGGCCGGCATCTCCGGACCCTGTGATTCTGGCCACTGTGTCTGCAAACCAGCTGTCACTGGAGAACGCTGTGACAGGTCTGTGTGAACCGTGTCCCTGGAGGCTTCACAGGGAGAGTGCCCAGGCACCTGGCGTAAGGATTAATCCCCCAAGCACAGCGTTGGAAGTGGATTCTGAACAGATGTTGAGGACTGCTTACTCCCTGTCCTCAAAAGCTGAGCTTAAAACAAAACAAAAACAAAATACCAAGGCCTGCAAATTCATTGCAGTCTATTTTCTGCTTTGGGTCTTGTCTCTTTGTTCTGACTGTGATGGAGGCAGAGGGCCCCAGAGAGTCCCTTCACCAGCAGGCTGTGACTCCCAGGTGCTTGGATGCACGGTGGTATGCAATAATGAGGTCACGTGACTTAAGTGGGTCTTGGGAAACACCTGGCCTAATTAAACAAGTTGAGGAAAATCCTTGTAACAGGGACTATGGCAGCGCATGGCCATATATAACCATCTTGTACCGAGAGGGAAACGCCCCAGGGAGGGGATGGTAGTTACAAGCAGGCACATGAACTGGGGCACCATGTAAGAACTCTATGGGCCTGAGCTATGCCGCTGGGGCAGGTGGAGCAGTGAGGAGCCATTGGCCCTCGGTTGCTGCCTCCTCGGGACAGACAGTGCTCAGACTAAACTCTTCTCTCCCCTGAGATGGCTGTGAGCTGGGACCCTGTGAGGGTGGCCTCCAGCAGGAAGCCTCCGTCTCAGTTCCTTAAGAGAAAGCAAGCAGTTTCCTGGTGCTCTGCCAAACACTACCTGGCACCGAGGAAGTGCTCCCTGCATTTCGAGCTTGGGTTTTCAGGGGGGTTCTTCACTGCTGAGGAGAGAGTTAGAAATACACGGCTTGAGTTAAAAAAGCAGTCACTTTTTGAAAGCCTTTGTGTGGGGGGAGTTGTGGTGGAGAGATGGCAAATCAGGTAAGAGTGCATGCTGCTGTTCCAGAGGGTCCCAGTTGGGATCCCAGCATCCATGCCCAGTGGCTCACAACTGCCTTTAACTCCAACTCCGGGGGTCCAATGCTCTCTTTTGGTCCCCTCTGGCACCCATATACTTGTGGCATACACCCACACAGACACACACACACACATACAGACACAGACACATATACAGACACACATATACACAGACACACACACAGACACACACACACATGCACACATACACCACACATACACACATACACACACATACACACACACAGACACACACACACATGCACACATACACCACACATACACACATACACACACAGACACACACACAGACACACACACACACACACACAAGACACACACATACACACACACACATACACACAGACACACACACACACAGACACACACACACACACGCACACGATTTTATTTTTAAGAAAGCACTTTGCAGTATGAGTGGGGAGGCAGAGGCAAGTTGAGACAGAGCCCTGCTTTGTAACAGAGAGAAGCTGGCCCAGAACTCCTTATATAGCCAGGCTAGCCTTGCAGTCATGGCAATCCTCCTGCCTCAGCTTCCCAAATGCTAGGATTATACCACTTCCTGCTTGAAAGCTCTTTTCTTATCTTTTTTTTTTTTTTTTTTTTTACTGTTTTGAGACAGGATTTAGAACTTGCTACAGTAGCAGAGGGTGACCTTGAACTTCTGATCCTCTTGCCTCTATTTCCCAAGCACTGGGATTGCAGCCATGTACCCACATAACCTGTCTTTGAAAGATTTTAAATTATAAAATATAATACAAAATAGAAAGCTACATAAAGCAAAATTGCCATCACCACGATGAATAGTGAATCTCTGCTGACAGCGCACTATCCCGGTGATGCTAGCGGTCCGCACGCTAATTGTCCTTGCTTTTCTCCATCATTTGTTATCCTACAGCATCAATCATCTTTCAGTTTCACATGATTCCTTGCCCTCCTTTCTTCTCCATCGGTTCGAATCTTGCCTCAGCCCTTCCTCCT
>JAMJFZ010002313.1:0-67980 GCA_026225945.1 Cricetomys ansorgei
TTCCACCTGACATTCAATATTTTTAAAGATTTACAATTCACTTAGTTTACCTGGTATTGTCCTTGAGGTGTTTTGTGTGTTTGTTGTCAGAGTCTCACATGATCACACTATAGCTCAACTTGACCTGAAACTATGTGGCTCAAGCTGACCTCTAGCATACAACAGCCCTCCTGCCTCAGCCTCCAGAGAGTTGGGATCATTGGGGGTGAGCCACCATTCCCAACCCCTGAGATATTTGTAGAGTATTCTCCTCATGTAAAGACCTGTGTTAAAAAATAATCCCCAATCTAAGGAAATGTGTCTCATATATTTGTATTGAGATGGGTAGCTAGCTAATTGACTTCTCAAAGAAAAATATTTCCTACTGTATTGACTTGTGTGTGCAATAAAAGAATTCTTAATATATTGATATCTTGGTTTCGCCTATTTTTGGATTAGAAAATAAAGCAAAAGAATAATTTTTATGATGAGAAATGGCTGAGACTAGAGAATTAGTGTAAACTTAAAATTTATTAGAGTCCCTCGCCATTCATATCTACCTCCCCAAACATTAACGGTGAAAATACCCTGGAAGATTTGGGCTTTATGAGCTTGTTTTAGGTTGATGAGCTTGGTAAAGCATGCCATATAATAATTGTACAGGTCAAGAAGAGTATTGTCGAATTGAAATAATGTCAGGGTCTTGTGGCTCAGGAGTCTGCTAGCATTAACACACCCAATTCAAGATCCAGAGAAGACAGCTTGAAGTTTAGTTCCATAGCTTCCCTCACAATAATCATCATCCAGGTGCTTGTAACTTTCGTCTTATGAGTGCCTTCTAGTGTCAGACGCTTGTCTCATGATCTTTTCAGAGGCAATTTTGAGGTCAACCAAATACCTCACATATAAGTACAGATTTTGTAATTACCCATTTGGAGGAACTCAACTCAAAGACTTCATGATTTCTCTGTAGCTGATTTCCTTGTAAGCATAACTCTTCTTACCTCTCCAACTTTCTCAGCAAATGTTAACAAATGTGTGTTGGTTATTCTGATTCCACACAGATACTTCTCTGCTATCTCCTTTGTCTTGGAATCCTGACCTTGGTGAGGTGTGTTTCTTAAGTTTATTTGCACTCTGGCTTGTGGGACAAGAGAGATGTCTGGATATTCATTTCACACTACTCTGTCTCACTGTGATTCTGACAGTGGCCTTATCTACTGCAGGGTGTTCTTCCTGACTTGGCTTAACCAAACTCCAGCGACTGTTTCAGTTACTTCGTAGAGGTGAGAAGAAGCGCCCACAAACTATAAAGATGAAATGATACCAGTCCTGGGATTTAAGGATAAGTTAGAGTGAGTTGATGAGGAAGAAGGAAACACACTAGGGAAGTCAGACAGATCACATGAGAAAACTCTGAAGTTAGGAATGATCATGCATGTTTAGAATGTAGTGTTAGGTTTTAGGGAGGAACAAGGTTTGAGGTAGGTTCAGATTCAGATGCACCTTCAGGAAAAGAGTTTATTGAAATGAACAGAGCAAGGTTCTGAAGTAAAAACTTTAACCTGTTCAGGGAAGACAAAATATGTTCTTTTAAGGTCCCCTGTAAGGGGATAGGAAAGAGAAAATGTTATGCCACAGGAACTGGGTCCAAAGTTGGCTTCTATCACTCAAGTAGCTCAACTAGACTAAAAGATATGTCTTCTCCTTCTCTTCCTCCTCCCCCCTCTCCTCTCCTCTTTCTCCTCCTTCTCCTCCTCCTCTAAGTTCAGCCTGAGGCCAGTGTGTGAAAAGTCCTGAGTATATCTCTAGATGCAGTGTGTGTCTGGGAGAACAGTGGGCCCAGAGAGTATTCAATGTGACAGTAGTCACTAGTCATTTCAGTAGCTAAATTTTTAGGCTTTGCTGTCTTGAAAGGTCCATCCTAGGAGGGTTTTGTGTTGGGGTTTATAAATGGTCAAGTTTCCTGCCTCATGTAACTTGACAGAAAGTCATGTTCACCAAATGGGGAAGATGTTTAGAAAACTAGGGTGTGAGAAATATTCTTGTATCAGATTATTAGAAGTCATGTTCATAAGGCTGGGGACTGTATAGGAGCTGTTGGAACATCTTTTTGGAAAGATTCTTCAGTTCAAGCATCTGTAGATGGACATTCAGTCTGGTTTTCATTGTGACTTTTAGCCAGCTTTTGATTTAGTAATGATGATGGTGACTAAGAGATGATTTCATGTATTTCTTACTCCTTTGTAAATCTGAGTTTATCCTAAATCATAAAAGGAGTCTGTAGCCTTTTCCCATGGTTTTAGTCCCATGGGAACGCACTGCTTACCTCCCCCATTCTTCTTTTTATGTTTCTCTGACCTCAGCTCTTGTCTATTGGAATGCTTTTATGTTTCCCACAGAGCAAACTTAGGTGCTTGCAAGCAGCATCACATTTTGTTTGAATATAGCTAAGGATTCATTTTGGATGTTTCTGAATACAAAATACTCCAGATGTAACCCCAAGTGAAACACCATGAAAGGGGCATTTGGATAAAGCACAGGATGATTGCATCAGAGAAAGAACCCCAACTGTTGGAGAAGCTGTAGTTTTCTGAATTGACCAGATGGGAAACATGGCCCAGTGGGCTCCTTTGGTGATGAATTCTGGGAAGCTTCTGATAAGCTAATTTCGATGAGAAAAACCCACCTGCCCTGTGTTCAAGGAGCTAGTGATCCTGGAGATGGACATTGCCTTTCCCATCTGCAGGGAAGAAGCTCTTCTTTTCCTAGTAGCAAAGCA
Organism: Cricetomys ansorgei; assembly: GCA_026225945.1. Classification (NCBI taxonomy): domain Eukaryota; kingdom Metazoa; phylum Chordata; class Mammalia; order Rodentia; family Nesomyidae; genus Cricetomys; species Cricetomys ansorgei. The sequence goes on from JAMJFZ010002313.1 coordinate 2,762, forward strand.
TTCAGCTTCTCAGAATTCTATTGAACTCTTTGAAGTAAGACATACTAATCTTTGTCACTTTGTTTCTTTGTCAAATTTGAATAACCTGAAATCTCAAATGGAAGAAGTTTAATCTTCGCAGTTGCATGTTTTATAAAACTTTGAAGACAGTTGTTGTCGATTCTTGATATAACTTTCCTGGTTTATATTCAAAGGATTGAGCTGGATTCGAGGCTAAAGACTAGTGATTCATAAGGTAGGATAGCTCCTCTATTTTTTCAGATAGGCATAAATGAAAGAAGTTAGCCTAAAAGTTCTTTGATAGAAATACATAGTTCTTTGGAACAGAAGAAGGCATATTAATGCCTCACTTGCATGGACAAAGCAGAAGATCTGAGACAAATCTTGAAGGATACTGGGGCTCCCTGAAGAGACTGAGGGCACCTATACCAGAAACTAGAATCAAATAAACCACTAGTGAATAGGAGTATCAACGTGCAGTGCTGGTTGCTACCTCTTCTCATTCCAGATGAGACAGTCAAATCCAGAGACATCCAGATGTGTGGGAGGTTACCTCCCTCCAGGACAGACTTACTGTAAGCTGGGTTTCAGGACTGCGGAACCAGGCTGAGTAAGCCATAGGGATAAGACTTCCTGGAGAACAAAATATTTGCAAACACTTTCAGAGAAATAGACTCAATAGACAATAGACTCAAAATAACTGCGGGGTTTCCAGGCTGTCTCTCTGTGTGGTTTCTGGAGGAGTCATGGTGCTCTAGAGGGACCCTACAGGAAATGTCGAAAGGTTTCAGGAACTTCAGATGGTGCCAGTCTCCTTTCCCAGCCTCAAGAAAACGTCCTTGTCTATTTTCCCAACCACTTTCTTTAGACCTCACTGAAGTATGAGTTCCCTTCCTGATTCAGCTTCTGGGCTACCATAATAAATTACCACTAACTGATGGCTCACAACAACAGTTTATTCCCAGTTGATTAAGACAGAATCGGAAATCAAGCTGTCTGCAGGGATGTTTCTTTGGGAATGGGTAAGAGAGAATTGTCCCGTGCCTGTCTCCTTGCTTATGGAGCTTACTAGCAAACTTGGCACTTGCAGACAGAGCACTCTCATCTCTCCCTCAATCCTCACATCACCTTCTGGTGGCCTTAAATCGTCTGCTTTCTCTTATAAAGATCTCATCATTGGATTTAGGGCCTGGCCTCAATCTAGGATCATCTAATCTCCAAATCCTTAGTCAATCTGCAACAACCTTACTGGCAAATAAGTTTGCATTCAGAGCTGTTCTTAAGTCTTGGAATTTGAGATTGTGTTTCTTAGAAAATACTTCTTAGCAAATTTCTATATGTATTCCTGGAGCAAAATTAACTGTTAAGTAATACAATGTTAGATAACTCGAATTTACCTTTATTCTAAGTGTGAACTCAAGCAACTGCACAGAGTTTGAGGGAAAAAAAACCTACCCATGATGACTGCTTTGACTTTAAACTTAGGACAACTGAACTCAAATGAGCCTGTGATGCTTCTTTGTTCTCTTAATGAGGGTGGGGGGACCCGCCTCTCACATGCTGATGAATATGGATTCACAAAGGTAAGTCATCCTATAGTAGACTTCTTTTCATTTTTGATGGGGTTTCTGGCCTGGAAGATGGAGTCAAGGTAGCATAAAGTTAGTATATGGACAGGGATGTGGAAAGAGCCTTCATTTATACGATGAAAACACCTAATAATAGGCCTTAGATGATAGATGAGGTGAATTCATACCAACTGAGTGATTATACCCACAGAGTAATGATACACTAATTTCTTTCAATCTTTTTGTGACAAATTGCAGGGCTATATGTTACTGTCTGTCCTATTTAAACATTTTAGCAATAGATTCAGTAAAGGCCATTATTGGAAAATAGATCTAATTGGAGCAACATACTTGGTGTAATCATGAGGCCAGATAGTAATGTGCTAAAGTCTATCATGGAGGTCAGGAATTCGACAAGATGGAAGGAATTTAATGATTATGGAAAGTCCTTTATTTTGGTCTATTAAAAAAATAATCTCATGAAAAAAGAAGCCTACTCAGAATTTCCTTTGATTTGAAGATAAAAATGAGTCCATGGAAAGTTGTGACTAACCCAAACCAGACCAAACAAAGCAAAACAAAAACCCAAAGAAATTTAGCCTGGGAAAGCAGAAATATGGGTCTGGGGATATAGCTAGTTGATAGAGTGCTTGTCTAGATGCTGGAGGCTCTGGGTTCAACCCTCATGATTGCCCAAAGGTGAGGCTAGCCCGTGAAGTCCTGAGTGAATGCATGCTGTTGAAACGGGCACAGCCATGCCAAGGACCCTAGCCTCAGACCTGTGGAGGACAAGCAAAGCTTCGCCCCTCCCCATCCCCGGGGTAAGGCTCATAGGCAAATGGAAAAGCTTTCCTTTCTGGTCCGTATGTGGATGCTGACAGTGTGTGCAGACAATGTCCACAACAGCTTTATCCTCCCACCTTTCCAGATATGTACAGCCTGAATTCTTCTCCCCTACAGAGACTGCTCCTTCCAAGATTAGCTAAACCTATCTCCTTGATCCAGATGTGTATCACACCCCCTTCTCCTTGTTTATCTGTATATAATAACTTTGCCTTCTTGTTCAGCTATATATAATAAACACATTGAGCTTTGCAGTGTGTGGCTTCTCCAGCAGAGAGCTCAGACTGCCCGAACCCAGTTTTTCTGTGTGTCCCTGCGTTGACTTTTCATTGTTCCCTCACCACCCCCAGGTAGATGTGTTCCTGGAGCCACACAAGGCCATGGAATTATGCAATCAATCTTCCAACTGAGCTACATCCCCAGCCCCAAATTCTCAATGAAGTCCGACTCTTATTTCTACTGATTCATGTTAATAAACATCCATTATTGTTTGTGATAAAGCTATTTATTAATACATTATATTACAAGTCTCAGGGGTTCAATACCCGGGCGGCTTAGGCAGAGAGCTCACTCCAAGGCTTTCTCACCCCATGGTCTCGGTTTGGCTCTCCATCTCTAATTCCCCTCATACTCCAGCTCCGCCTCCTCCTCCCTGCTCCCTCCTTGCTCCACCCCTCAATCCTCCAGGTGTTTTTCTTCCTGTTTTCACACAGACCCTCAATAAACAAATAACAGGAACCTCTTGAGGGGCATGGAAGCTGGGGATGGCACAGAGGTGTAAACAAGTAAAAGAAGAATCTTAACTAAAATATTATCCACAACTAAAACATACCACAACAAATTCATCCTAAACTTCTTCTGTATAGCAAAGTCAACAAGAAAGGGGAAAGTGTTAGGTACAAGAAATACTGATTTGGGGAGCTGAAAGAATTTTTGAGTTAGAAGTCTTGACAATGGAAGAGAATTAAGTGGGAATAGTATCAAAGGGGTGACTTGAAGATTCTGTAGCTTCATCTGAATAGAAGTTTCTGGAAGAACATTTTGGGCTAGGCAATAGTGTGGTACTGTGATTCTCACTCCCACTGACACCCACACTTGGAAGAAATATAGTCCAAGGAATGAAAGAAGTCTCTAGAAATCATCTTGCCTTTGGGGAGTAAAGAAGGGAATTACTCCAGGCTGACCAAAGACTTATGAGGTCAAGAACAAAGTAGCCAGGAAGCAAATATTCACCAATTCCAAATTCCCCAAGAGAAGTCTGAAGAATAGTTCGCAGTAACTTAGGAGCTGAAAAAGAGGAAGGGCTTGGGAAATCATGGGCATTTGCCTGAGATCAGAGGAAGCTTCATCCAAAGCAATGACTCTATATTCATGGAACAGAGTCCTTTTAAGAATTTGCTTTTTAAAAGCATGTAAAAGAGAATTAGCAAATTTCTCCATATAATTTCAGGGATGCTCCACGGTCTGGAGTGTGTGATCTCCAGATTCAGAATTCTTGAATGGAAATATTGCTTGTAGAAAGCTCTTGGGGAGACTAAACAGTTGGGAAGGTGAGAAGGAAATTGCTAAGTGTATGTGTCAATTTTAGGCAACAAGTACACAGCAACATCCAAGTGTTTTCCTGTCCTGCAAGTGTCCACAGACCACTGAGGTGTCAGGGCCGGAAACTGCCCAGTGGAGAGACTGTTGGTGTTTTTTTTTCATCTCTAGTGGAGATAGAAAGGTGCCTTTGCAGTTGCAGGGAACCACATAGCTCTGAGGTGGGGAAGATGTCCCCAATGGAGCTCTGAGGGGAAAGGTGCCCTGGCAGTCAGCAGCCAGTGAACCACCCAGTTCTGAAGTGGGGAAGGCATTCCCAGCTTAGCTGGAGTGTTACAGTATAACAGCTCCGCTCTGCTCAGTTCCGAGGGGGAGAAGTTTTTTGAGTGTTGGCTGCTCTAAAGCGAAAATACCCCAGCTGAGCTGAGCTGCTCTTTGCTCTGCTCTGCTCCACTTTGACCCAACAACAAAGACAGCTTCTTGTGTGTGAATCTCACAAAAGAGATTTATTAGGAGGGAAAATCCCAAGGGTGTAGCTGCCTCCACTGGGGAGGAAGGCAGCAGCTGGAGCTGCGCTGAGAACTGAGTAAAGCGCTGCTCTTTATAGTGTTTCCTGGCGGGGTGGGAGGTGGGGGCGCAGAGCTGCCCACGGTAGCCTGGGATTGGTGGGATTTTTTTCACTTTTTTCACCCTTTTTAAATAGTCTGGGGAGGAGCTCATTGAGAAGCTGGAAACTGGATGTTGGGTCCCTGTGTGTGTGTGTGTGTAGGAAGGGGGGTGTTTCTAGCCACTTGCAGGCCTGCAAGGACCTACAGGGGTGCCTTGGCACTCTGAATCTTCAAGTCCCCTTGTGCTATGCGGGCCCCCCCATCATGCCCCCTGTGCTTCTGTGACTGGTGCAGGAGGTTGGGCAGAGAGTGATTTATGCAGGGAGCTCTGGAGGCAGGGATAGACTTTGCAAGATTGAAAAGAGCTGCTTGGGTTGGAAAAGCCAGATATTTGATACAGATTTATTTAAAAGCTGAGCCACTCAATTTAAAGATGTCATCAGACATTCAAGTCAATTTGACCAACACTTTATAGGTAATGTAGCAGACAGCGTAGATTTAAACAATAGGATTGAAACGTGGATCATAGACGAAAATAAATCTAAGTGAGGAATGTTAGTGATGGTTATGACTTCTTTGACCTTCAACTTTACGGACCTTTTTCAACCTTTGTTATCTATGTGCAACCATAGTCACTCCTTTGATGTTATCCCACATAATGCTCCTTTGAGTTCTAACTCAAAAAAATTTTAGCCCCTAGAATATTTTGTATTTCTTGTACCTAATAACTTTTTTCTCTCCCTTATGGTGAATTCCAAACATTTTGAGTGCTAATATCCAAATCTTCCAGCTCTGCCTTGATACCCCTTGCCTACTTCCGAACTTGAGTATCACGGACTGACATGTAAGGTGGCCAAGGACCACTGGGTGGCAGCAAAATCTTAACTAAGCTGTCCAAGTCCCGGGCATCTGGTCTGGTAAGGTAATCAGTATTTGTAAGGAAGTCTAAAGTTTGAAGGAATGATAGTTTAATTAAACAAAGGCTTAAAAACCGAGCATACCTTTGTCCCAACATTCTAGAGGCTGAGGCAGCAGGATCATATACACCCAGGAATTTGTGATCAGATTGGTCTGCCTAGGGAAACCCTATAGCAATAAAAACAAAACACATGCAACACAGGTTTGAGAATGCAAGGAGACTAGAAACTAAAAACCAAACCAACCAAACAACAAAACCTCAGAGGCTTGAGACTACAACGAGACAGATTAATGGGCCAAGGACAAGAAGATCTTGATTTCCATACAAGTGTGAACCAGTAGCTATACCCAAGTAATGGCAGATGACAGGTGCTCTCAGTTCATTGTCTGTAACCAATCATACCTATCCACAAAGGCGATCTTATCTCTGTCTTGACACCTTTCCTGCCCAACAATCCTGAAAGATTATTTTACTTAAGAATCACTTTCCTGATGCTAGAAAGCATCCAGAAACCCTTTGCTCTCAGCAGCCTGGCTAATTCCCAGTGCTTCAAGTCAATAGTATCTCTATCCTGGGCAGCCAGGTGCTCCTGCAGAAAACTGCAAAAGCCTGTGTATTGACCAAATTCTAAATTAAGAAGTGTGTCTTTGTGAGTGATGTCAAGGTTGGGCAACTATACTTTTCTTTGATAGCTCCTTGGATGTTACTTACAGCAACAGTTGATGGGGTCACCTGCCTTGCACCTTCCTGAAACCCCTCTACTTCAAAAAGCACAGGAGATGCTCACACCTCTGGGTACTCTCTTCAGTGGAAAATAAAAATGTCTGATTCTCTCAATCAGTTCACGCCTCTGAAAGATAAGTTAGAAATGCTGGTTGCCAGAGGTTTTCCTAAATCACTAGAAGAGGTGAACTTCAAAGTTCATCTGGAAAAAGTAATTTTTTTTAATCTGGATTTTTATATATTTTATCACATTTTATATATTTATATATATTGTATAGTATATATATTTATATATTCTATCACATTTATCTGGAAAAAAATAACTGTTCACTTAAAGAATCCACAAACATAAAATACGTGCCAGTCCTTCAAATCTCAACCAACAGCGTCCTATCCCCATGACTCATGATTCATACGGTCAGTCATTTAATAAGAATTTGCAGCCTTTAGAGATAAGATTCATGGCCACTCAGTTACTGGTGGTTGGGCTCAGTCCAAGTGTATCCAGGGGCTTGATATATTATTCAATAATGAAATAAATGTGCACACAGATTGCAAAAGTAGTAAGACAACTTTATGTAAATGTGAAAGGATGGTATCAGGAAGAAGGTCCTTTAGTAATTCTTGGGCTTCCTTTTATGGGATTCAACAGAAGAAGGAAAAATTGCTAAGGTAAAAATTGTTATGGTTCTCTGTTTTGATTGACAAGCTTGTATTATGTAAACCTTCACTCACTGAGCATGTCCCTTCTATGATGCATATGATTTTAATTGTACATATGCCTAACCAAGCATAAGATAGTAGAGGACTATTTCTAAAAGTTCACTCAGAAGATACAATTTCTATTACTGTGCATGCACCCCAAACTAATTCAGGATGGATGGGCCCCCTACCTTCCATACTATGACATACTTGGAGTATGACTGAATGTCTTTGATGGTCCTTAAAGGGAGAAGAAACTTACTCCATTGTTTGGAATTGGGTGTATGTTCAAGTGTGAGTCCTAGATTGTCAGGAGGCTGCTAATTGCATTATTACAAGAGGGGTCTGTATACATAGAATATGCAGATGTGGATCAGGTTCCAAGTGCATTGTTAAAAGAGGTGTTTGTTTAAGTGGTGCTTCAGGCTGATAAGCTAAACATAGAGTTATGTTTATCTACCTCAATTACACACATCACCAAGTACTGAAATGAGCTGAGAGGGAAGTTGTTTTTATGACTGCCAACAAATATTAAAAACAATCATGCAACCAGAACTTATCAGAATCTTCTACAATACTGTTAAGAAAGCAGTTATTCATTGGTTAGCAGGCATGTGCCTGTGTGCTACACTGGTAACTTGGGCTTAATTTTAAAAAAAAATTATACTTACTATTCTAGCATTCAAATAGTTTCAGAAGTTTTCTATCTACTGCAAGGATGAATTATAAACAGCAAACAAACATATGTTCCAGTTTAAGGGGTATATCCCTCTGGACAGTAATATAAATTAGAATTTGATCACATTTATCAGTTTTTTTTCTCATGAACTAGATTAAAATAGGTTATCTACAAGATCAGTCCCCAATTAACTAATTTTTTAAAATGAAAATTTTAATTATTAAAACAGTACAATGGACTTAAATCTCAGAAGAATCCTATCAATGTAGCATCATGCAAAATTCAACCTGAGCTTTCTGTCTCTCTTAAACCTATCAATACTAACTTAAAGACATATTTATTTAAAGCTGTATGGATTGTTCTTCACTGATGTTGTTGGTCAGTTTAATATTAATAAATCAGTTGATAATAAAATTCATTGAAAAAAATCAATAAGTTGAACTGAGTTAGATGAATTCCAACTATACTCATGGGCTACAGCTTGTTTTAGATCCAACAATCTCTGTCCTTAACTGAGACTGTCCTAGAAACTGCTGTGTAGCCAGGCTGGCCACAGACTTGAGATCATCCTGCCTCAGGTTTCTAAGTCCTAAACTTATAGGTATGCACTACCATACCTGCGTAGTTGGGAGTATTTTTTTTAAGTTAAACATACACAGGAATGCTGGGTGGTGGTGCACGCCTTTAATCCCAGAACTTCCGAGGCAGAGGCAGGTGGATATCTATGAGTTTGAGGCCAGCCTGGTCTACAGAGTGAGTTCCAGAACAGAACAGCCAGAGTTACAACAGAGAAACAATAATCACAACAACAACACAGAGGGGAAGGAGGAATTTTGTTGCCAAGGTAGTCTGTGCACCAGCCTAGATTCGGTATTTGCAGAGCCATTGTGCTTTCCTGCGGCCTGGAGAACCTGTCCTGTGCACTCACTGCACAAAGGATTGGGATGCACAAAGGGGAAGCAAAGAAAAGCACAGAAGACTTTCTAGACACAGCATTGCATCCTGCTGTGGGAATGAGTTCCTGTTCACTAGCAGTGTGGGAGTGCTAGCAAGATTGTGGTGTTGAAAATCTAGAGAAACTTGGTTTCCTTAAGTGTTTTCATCCTTGAGAATCCCTGACTCCAGGCTGGCTGACCCAGACCGAAGCTCCTGAACCAGCCCCATCCTCTCTTCTGCAGCCGGAGGCCCACAAGTATACTTGTCGTTGCAGTTAGGTATGGCCTTGACTCACCCCATGCTGGAAGTAAGGCAGGCCTCCCCTGGAGCAAAGCAAACCTGTCAGCTCATTAGAGCTAGAAGAGCTTTTTCAGGTGTGAGTGTGGCTCCTTGTCTGGGGAATTTGTTTGTTTTTGTTTTGTTTTGTTTTTCGAGACAGGGCTTCTCTGTTTAACAGCCTTGGCTGTCCTGGAACAGACCAGGCTGGCCTCAAACTCACAGAGGTCCACCTGCCTCTGTTTCCTGAGTGCTGCGATTAAAGGCCTGTACCTCAACCAGTTCTGGTGAATTCTTAAGGCATAATGTTGCCTGTTGATAATTATGAGGCCAGTGTTTGCATGCCCCTGAGCTTGGCTTCCAGCTTCCTGGGTGAAAAGAGTTACAAGACTCCAGAGTCTGAGAGCTACCACAGGGAGGCTGGGTTTCTTGTGCTGTTTGTTTATAAAAAGATGAAGCCAAGCTGAGAAACAGATGCTGCACCTTAATGACGGAATCAGAGGAGAGTAAAGAAAAGGTCACTTTTCCCTGTCAGAGCTCAGGCAAAAATGAAGGAAAAGGTCATGGAAGGGGCTGAGGCCTTTAGAAACTGCTGTAATTGGTCAAACAATAGAGGGTACAGGGTCATAAAGAGCTTGTCTCTCCTGCCTCATAACCCTGGAGGTTTGGCTAATACAGAATGGTCCAGGCTCTAGGGAGAAAGTAAACTTGAACATTTATGTTCATTACAAGAAGTGCTGACCCTGGAGGAACTTAAAATTCTTTACAATGTTCCTAAATGAAGTTTTGTGGGGACTGGAAGGAATATGTGAAGTATGTGTATGTGAAGTCCTGAGTGGATGTATGTTGTTGACATGAGCCAGCCACATGAAGGATCACAGTCTCAGACCCATGGGAAAATGGCAAAGCCTTCATTGGGGGTGTGATCTGCCAATGTTGATAGCGTGTACAGAAAATGTCCACCACAGCTTTCTTCACCTGCATGTTGGCAGCCTGAAGACTGCTCCCCTACAGAGAGGGTTCCTACCAGACTTTTCTCTTTGATCCAACCCTTTACCATAAACCCAACTTCCTTGTTTATTAGCATGAAATAATCTGCCTCCTGTTTTCAGCTGTAGGCAATAACCCTCCCTCGCTATTCAACTGTATATAATAAACATGCTAAGCTTACTGGATGTTGGGTTTTTCCACCAAAGAGCTGAGTCCCCTAACCCCAGCCTTTCTGTGCCCATGTGTCTGTCATTTCTTCATTCCCTTGCTGTACCATTCTGGCCAAATCCCTGGAGCCATGAAAGGACACAGTGGAATTTGTCTTCTTTAACCTTCTGATAGAAAAGACAGCACGCTTTGTTCACATTTTCCACAGGAGAAAGACTCAATGATTTAAAAAAAAAATCAACATAAAGCAAAGTGGATTTTGTTATTTTGTGTTTTGCTGTGCCGTGGAGTGAATCACGAGCTTCATGTGCACTAAGCAAATGCTCTACCCCCAAGTTCCATCCTCAGTTCTCAAAATGGATTTTTTTTTAAGTGAAATTCTTTCCTAAGTCATCCCAATTCAGCTGAAATGTAGTTTGCCTTTTTTGTTTACTTAAGTTACTACAGATTCCTTACCCCCCTTGAAAGATAACTTCAGAAATAACCCTTAGAAAATAATAGGAGTATTTTTTTTTAACTGAATAACTTGAAAGTAATTTGCTGACATGATACACCTCTGCCCTTGGTTATTTTAATGTTCAGTTCTTACTAGTACAGTATTGTAGTGAGGATACTGATCTTAATACCTTACCACCCTTTCATTCAGACCCTTTGGGGTTTTACAAGTTGCTTCAATAATATTGTTCATAGGCAAAAGGTCCAGCTAGAATCAAGTACTGCCTTCACACGTCTGTTTTTTAGGGTTCCTGAATATGGTGGTTCCACAGTCATTGTCTGACTTTCCTTATCTTGGCTGTTTGAAAGATCACAGGTGACTGATTCAGTTGAATGTTTCTCGTCAACTGATGTGTCCTTGTATTTAATTCAAATTTTTAACTTTAGTAGAGATAGCACAAATCTAAATCCAGTTCTACTTCCTGCACTGTCATATAGAATTTCAGCTTGTCCTGTTATTGGCACTGTTAAATTGATTATTTGGTTGACTAAAGTCGTGTGAGGAGCAGGACTGTAAGATGGCCCTGTGACCTCACTTCCATGTGGTAAAGGGATGATTACCTGATCTAAACAAATAGCCCTTTAAAAACAGTGTTTTCTCTAGCCAGTTGCAGAAGAAAAGTCAAAGAGATTTAAAGTGTGGTTGGGCTTCAACTCAAAGGAAGTTATTTTGTCTCAGTAAAGATTAGAGCAGAGAATAGCAGCCACCAGGGATGGTGCATATCCCCAGATGACAGCCCGAGGAACAGGGGTCCAAGTTCCCTACATATGTAAGGAGCTAAAACTGCCAATGACTTGAGTGACACTACTGCTGGAATCCCCCACTCAAAAGGCTCCGCATGAGAATACAGCCTGCTGGAGCCTTGATTTTAGCTCTAGGAGACCTACGAAGACAGCTAAACTGCCTCATGTCTGTTCTACAGAACATAGATACCGTTAATGTATGTTGTTTCAAGCTGGCTAGTTTGACAATTGGACACATACCAACAGAAAACTAGTATGTGTACTTTACTGGATTTCTCTGCCATTTTGCTTTAGTAATTGAATAAGGAAGAAGTATAAGCAGCTAATAGTGAATAGGCAAGCATCTGCTTGCTCACCATACATTTGCTTCTCAGTTCAAATATTCACTGTTCTTGAGTGGATTAATTGCCAATATTGTCAAATACACCTTTTCTAACTCTGTCTTCTCTTCTATATAGATTAGTTAGCAAAATACTTGGGAAGGGTTTTCTATTCTCATTTTTTTTTCATTTTAGTATAGTCTTATGAATTCCGTGTTATTCAAGAATTATTACTCACTAGTGTCATTAATCTGCACACTCTGAGTTGTTGGTTTCTGTACCCTTTAATGGGCGCCAGCATTCGCTCAGTGCTCCCAACTTTCTGGCTAAAGAAGCTAGTTAAGGTTATTTCTCCCTGCTTCAACTCTAGAATAGCTATTTCTCCACGTAATTCTAATTTCTTTCTTCTCTTTTTTTTTTTTCCTTTTGAGACAGGGTTGCACTACATAGGCCCCGTTGCCGCAGAACTCATTGTGAAGCCCAGGATTGCCTCAAACTCACAGAAATCTACCTACCCCAGTGTCCGAATGTTTTAGGTTCTCTTAATGGAAACAGCAGGTATATATCTATAATTTATATTTTGTACATAAATTTATTTCAACTTATATTTGTATTTCTTTTTATTATTTACTTACTCTTTGAGAATGCCATAGATGTATATGATATATTAGGATTATATTTGCCCCCAGTCCCCCCTCCAACTCCTTCTGGAACCCTCTAAAACACATCTCTTTCCCAACTTCAAGTTCTATTTTCCTGTTCAACCGGCTGAATCCAATTAGTGTTGTCTATATGCACTCAAGTGTGGGAGCATGGGCAACTTAATGAGGAGCCACATCTCCCCTAGTAGCCATCAACTGGCAATCATTTTTTAGACTTGGGTGGGGCCTTGTGAGGCCCTCCCCTACTGTGCTGCAATGTTGACTGGCTTAATCTTGTCCAGGTCTTTTGGGAGGCACCCACAACTGCTGTGAGTCCAGGAGTACAATGGCCCTGTCATATCCAGAAGACACTGATTTCCAGCAGTCCTCCCCAACATCTAGCTCTTAGAAACTTCCTACCACCTCTTCCACATTGTTCCCGTAACCTAGTGTGTATGTCGGAAGTGAGTGTGTGACGCAGATGCCCACGAAGGGCTGAGCACTCTACAGTCACGTATTCTCTACACTGTGATGAGCTGTGAGTCACTGTCTCAGTCACCACCCACTGCGAAAAAGGAGCTTCACTGATGAGGGCTGAGGGCTGCACTGCTCTATGGATTTAAAAATAAGTGTTTAGAAAGCAGTTGATGTTCTGTCCAGTTGGCAAAATAATATTAGTTGGTTCTCCCCTAGGGCTTATGAACTCCCTAGTTTCAAGTTTCTAGCCAGATTTACAATGAAGCATGACTTCCCTTGAATCTAATTTTTAAAAAGTGACTGGTTACCCCCATAACATTCATGTCACTGTTGCACCAGTGGACATAGCTTGTCAGTGTCATCATTATTGTAGCTCACAGGGTTCACACCTGAGTAAGACTATCGATGACTTTTAAACCCAGGCAGCCTACATAGTATCTTCAGGCTCTATGGAAGTCTTCAAAAACCAAACTAAACTAAACCAAATCAAAACAACAACAACAACAAAAAAGGAGGAGGAGGAGGAGGAGGAGGAGAAGATGAAGAAGAAGAAGAAGAAGAAGAAGAAGAAGAAGAAGAAGAAGAAGAAGAAGAAGAAGAAGAAGAAGAAGAAGAAGAAGAAAGGAAGGAAAGAAAGAAGGAAGGAATGAAAGAAATTAAGAAAGAAGGAAAGAAAGAAAGTTAGTTAACAATGAGGAAACTTCTACTTCAGTAGAAGTTCTACCAGCTTGATTTCTCCAAGTCCTGTGAGTAGAGTGTGTGATATCTCTAGCAGTAGGGTCTTATCATCAAGTTTTGATGGGCAAACAAGAACAATGACAATAGCATTATTGTTTTGGGGTCTCTAAGATCCTTGTCTATGTTTCTATAAGAATCTATTAAAACCCAAGAGTTCATAATATTTGTCTCCATTGCTGAAAACTTTATTCTAGTTTTTGTATCTTACAGTTGTAAACATCTCTTACGATGAGAAATATGGCTTGTGGATAACTACGTAAGTTCAATAACCAGGTGAAAGTAAAAATGCAGAGACCTTCACCTATCTCCCACCACCATGCACACCTTGGGACTAGGCAGGTCAGGAAATCTATTTTAGAGCAAATGGGACTGTGAGCAGCAGAGGATCACTCAGCAATCTGAGAGTAGGCCTTGGGTACGGGGAACAGGGATTGGGAAAAGTACAGAGTGGTACTTCAGTACACTGCCTGTCACTTAGTTCTGAATCAGTTTCTTCCTGATTTGTAAGATGGATTAGTGGATGCCCATCTATCTATACATTTATGAATGATTGGACTATTTTCTAAGAAGAAATACTATAGAAAAAAAAGGTAAGTCCCAGATTGAGGGCAATGGTATTTTCCTGTCCAGACTCACTTCTGTTTTCCACTGCACTCCTTTTGCTACACAGTCTCTCAACTAGCAGTGGCATCTTTGTGGGTTTCACAGGCTTGGCCACCACCAGCATTGGCTCTTTGCCATGGTGGCATATTAAAGGCAAGGTGGGAAAGCAACAAAGAGTTGTGAAGGTCACAGAGAAAAGACAAGGGAGAAAATGAAAACAGGAGATGACTTTGTAAAAAGAGAGCAACAAATTGCCTTGAGCTCTCCCTGAGAGCACCTTTCGTTGAAATTTGGTTTAGCCACTTATTGCCTGGGTGGCTATGAACAAGTTATTGCCCTTCTCATTCCTCTATTATTTGCCAAGTAAAACATAAATGACAAGACTTGGACTCAGTGAGCACACTCATTCAAAGAATACTTCACACTGTGTTAGACATATTGGTTACTTTAATTGCTTTTATTATTTCATCTTTGTGCCCTCAGTGTTACCAGAGTTCCTGGTATTTGGCAAACATATCATATACATGCAAGAAAGTATTGTTTGCTTTTTTGAGTTACATTTCTCTGAAATAGTCTGCTCCTGGTTGAACAGTGGGATTTGGCCAACACCAAACCTGCTGGTATGATATCAAACAGGCTTGGATTAAATGCATCTCAGGAGGAGTTATTTGCACATCATCAAAGAGGGAATCCATGAGACACTGTCATCAGGAGATAAAGCTTCAGTATTTTGCATGGAAAGGGTAGTCCTCAGCGTTAATTGTCCTGCAGCAACATGCAGAAAGATGACAGTGTTCCACAGAAGCCACAAATATGATATTATAGGCATTTTTATGTGATGTACTCAACAATCTTTGTGCTCTCCTAGCCTCCTCTCCTACAAGGCTATGGGAACACAAAAGGGGACCCATACTATGACTTTCCCCCAAATCGATGAATATTTGAGAAAGGGGCAAGAGAATAATCATTGGGCAAGTCATCAGAATAATGTCATAATGACAGATCATTAGAAATCTGACACACAGCCAGGGGCCTCACAAATCCTGTTTTAGTTCATTCTCACGTCATTGTTAAGTAGGGAATCACGGTGAAGTTGACAGATGTGCTGTTGTATTAAATAAAATACTAATAAAAGCAAAGAACTTAGGGTCCTAAATACTCAACATATGTATCTATTATTCGTGTTATCATCACTACTTTGTAAACAAAAGGAAATAGTTTGGTAAAGTTACCAAATCTATCCAGTGTCTCATTGCCAAAGTGGTAGAGCAAAATGAGGCTTTTTATCAACCTATGACCTGCACTCATAAGTCCTCCTCCACCTGGCATTCCCGGTTTGATGGCCAATAGGATATCATAAACATTTCTCAAACTCATGGTCAATGCTAAATGATAATTCTGTTCTTGAGTTGCTCAAGCAAAAACAAAGCCAAGCACTTAAAACCCTGTTTTGTTGTTATTGTTAGTGAATTCAATGTGCTCTGTTTTCCTATTTATCCAGAATCTGATCTTCCTAATTTCTCCTATCTCACCATGAAGTAGGCCCAATGACTGTAATCGCTCCCCTCTCGTGGTCTATACCGCCAGTGTGTCCTTCTCCTGAGGTCGTCTCTAACCTAATTCTTCCTACACTAGCCTTCATCCGTTTGCCCCCTTACTCAAGTATTCTACCCTTCACCCCTACCCCATACACACATCAGTGTGTTTGCATCTGATGCTCTCATCACCAGGAATCCTATTCTAAATACCATATACTCATCCTTTACCTCTTTCAACTGTGACTACGTCACCAAAACCACCCCCGGATCATCACATATAAAGAAGATATCAGTTCCAGCAGGACCCATGGATTTTTATGCCTTTTGCCTTATTTTATTTCTCTCCACGGCGTTGTTACTCTCTGATGTATACATGTAATGTTACTTCAGTTATCCCTTTCTACCATATAAGATTGTGGGAATAGGATGTTCACATAGTGTGAACCTAAAACATGCCTGGCGCAGAGCACATTATAAGTTATTGAGTTGAATAAGTGAGAAGATGAACACTTTTGTCTCCTACATGTCTTTTCTCTACCAGCAAAGTTTGGGCAACAGGTACCAACAAATAATGTCTTCCCTTGAGTTTCAGTTTTTTACAACTGCCAGAAAACAGTATTTGAAGACACAAGTCCTCCCACATGCCTTATTATCTTTTGAGGTAATGCTGTATAACTTTAGTAAAACTCCTGATCATCCTCCTAAACTCAGCACCACTTACATGGGTAAAGAAAGAGCCCTCCAGTTCCTGTTGAAGCTGAGAATCGAGGCCATCTCCTCATCACTCAGCTGGAAGTCAAAGACCTAGAAAGGCAGGAGTTCCAAAACCATCCTTAGCAAGGAAAGTGCTGGCGGGATCTGAGGTCCTAACATTTCTCCCATTAGGTCCACATTGCATACAAATTATTCTCTAAATTAAGACTGGGTTAATTTGTAGGGCTTAATTAATTTATAGTATTCCAAAGGAGGGAGGCTGAGTTTGTAGCTATGCTCAGTAGGCACAGAGATTGTGATCCTGGAGGGGCAACTGGACAGTGACCCTCTAGAAGACATTTCTTCAGATTTGGCCCATTCTTCTTCCCCTGCAAGCAGGTGGGTTGTGAGGGCCAGAGCAGTCTGTGCATGGATAAGACAGTCTATGGCCCATGATCAAAGCCCTCAATGGTAAGCAGAGTTATTAAGCAGTGGTATAAGATACAGTTGCTATCCCTGCCCCCAGCCTATCTTTGCCCAATGGTGATTCACCTCAGTTCTATTGAGGTCAGCTCCCTGGGACAAGTGTTCACAAGGAAAGAAGGACACACTGGCAAAACAGGGATGGAATGAAAAGCTTAAGGACAGGTTCCCCTGTCTTCCACTTGACCAAGCTGAGGAACAGTTCAGGACTTACCTGAATGTTCTCCTGTATGCGGGAGGGTGTCACAGACTTGGGAATCACTGCCACATTCCTCTGGATGTGGAAGCGAATCAGAACCTGTGCACAGTGAGGGAGTAACAGCGTCCACTTACAAGAGCCCCTCTTAGTGAAAGGGAAACTATATTTTAGCTACTGATAACTTTAGCTATAACAGCTAAAATTAACCAAGTATTTCACCATCAGGAGCAGTTAGCAGCTCTACTCTTATGTCCTTGATCCTGGAAGCAAGATCACCATTTCCCTAATTAGGAATGGGGAGGCGAGCCAATGTTCCTATGGCCAAGACTCTGTAAAGTTGTCACCCAAACCCAAAGACATGCTCTCATGGTGTGGCCTGGGGACTTGGGACAGAGCCAGTCCTTGCTTCACTGATACCAGCTATATTCCCTGAAGATCCCAGCAGACTTGTATTTCCCATTACTTCTTCTCCAAGGGATTAAAAGCAGTCAAGACAATAAAACAAGACTAGTAGGAAGGATTGCTAGAGAATAGGGAAAAGGGGAAAGTATTTTACCTGGGCTGGAGTTTTCTTGTGCTTTGCAGCAATCTCCTTAATTTTGGGATCCTCTAGTAGTGAGGGGTCCTCTGGCTTGGCCCTAAATGCGGAAAGATAGCTGGAGTGAATGATAATCCCAGTGAACACTACTGCCAGGACAGTGTCAAAGATGAACAGCACAGCCTTTCCCATTTCAGGAAGACCTGCAATTATTTTGTCTTTCCCATGGATCTTTCCATAGGATCAGGAGCTTTATCAATTTGAGGAGTCTGTCCCAGAGCTGGTTGGCAGAAATGGAACATTGTTAGAGAGTCAGATATACCCCCTCCCCAGCACACAATATGTGCCACTCCTGTGACCAAACACATTACTATAGCACATGTTTTTTCTTTGTTTTGTTTTTTCAGGTGCCTTGGAAATTCATAGCAATATCAACCAATTTTCAAACACTAATTTTAAGAATGATGAAAGAAAGAGCTGCCACTCAGAATCCTCACCAAGGTCGCTCTGGGGAACCCAGGGGGCTGTAGGCTGTGACAGTGATGCCCTTAGAGTGACAGTACTGGATCAGTTCTTCCTGAGTGAGGTACGGGTGGCACTCAATCTGCAAGAGAAAACACCTCCATCACTGGGGAACTAGGCCTCCCTGAGTGGCTCAGAGGGAACTCTAGGCACAAGAAGAGACCAACAAAAAGGTCAAATACAACCCATTGATAGATGTGCTACAAACAGACCCAGAGATCTGCCTCCCACCTCTCTAAGCATCCTAAATACCTATCCCTGAAAGAACACTTGGTTCCCTAGCCCACACATGTTGAAGCAGTCACAAAGTAAGATTATGTTGCCAAACAGAATTTACCTGGTTGGTCACTGGTTTGTGTTTCAGTCCAGGTTTATTCAGGAGCCTTTCAATCTGGAAGTGGTTGAAGTTGGAGATGCCCAGGGTCTTCACCAGCCCCTGGTCCACCAGTTCCTCCATGACCTATTGATAGTAAGAAGTATCTTCTAGATGGTTGTAAGAGGATACAGAGATGCTAGCTTAGCTTTACAGTGGCATAGATTACTGGTAACTTTGCAATGAATCCACTATTAGAAGTTTAGCTAAAGCACTAAAAGCAACTTTTAAGTCCAGACCGTGGTACCTTCTAACTGTTTCTAGCCCTATTACCTGCTCCTTAGCTCAAATACAACTAGGAGTGAAATATGAGCTTTATGTGCTCTCTGATCTTGACTTATCCAAATCTGGGTCACTCATGAGAGAGGCTCTAGTGTGTAGAATGACATCATTTCTATGGAATATCTTTAAAATTAGTTGCTGTTTTCCCTTATTGAGGATTATTAAGCCTAGGGCCTCTCACGTACTAGAGAGAAACACTACCATTGAGCTATATTACTAGCCAATTTTTTAATTTCATGATAGTGTCTCTCTACTCAAACTAGCCTTGACTTTTATAACTAGTTTTATGACAACTTGACACAAGTTAGAGTTATTTGGGAAAAGGGACTCAATTGAAAAACTGCCTCCATAAGATTTGCTTATAGGCAAGTCTATAGTTAATTTTCTTTATTAGGGATTGATGTAGGAAGGCTCAGCCCATTGTGCCATCCCTGGGCATGGTCCTGGGGAATATAAGAAAGCAGGCTGAGCAAGCCAGTAAGCAGCACTCTTCTATGGCCTGTGTATCAGTTTCTGTCTCTAGGCTCCTGTCCTGAAGTCCCTCAGCAATAGAGTGTGACCTGAGAGTTGTAAGTGAAGTAACCCTTTCTTCCCCAAGTTGTTTATGGTCAGGTGTTTCAATCTAGAAATAGAAACCCCAACTAAGATAAACTTACTTTACAGTTCTGCCAGGATTTGAACTTGTGATCCTCCTGCCTCTGTCTCCAGCTTGTCTAGGATTATACTCCTGAATCATCAAGATCAGCTGTTGGTCTAGGTTCTAATTCCTTTCTTCCTTCACAACCACAGTTTGGTGTGCAGTGGGGAATGCCACGGAGATATTGGGCCTTGGAAGGGGAGCCTGGCCTGGAACTGAGGTGGGGCTGAAATCTGATCCATTGACCACTTGTCTTACAGAAACCACTTCAGCCTTAAAACTCTAGGGTTTATTATTTTTTGTCTATAATGAGCTTTTTCTAAACTTGCCCATAAATCCTTATTCATGCCTGCTAGTGGGAGTCACAAATTGAACACATATTTGCATTTCATTTACTGTACATTCCTGTAGGGAGGTACCAGAATATAAAAGTAAGCAATATGCTTTCTACTTGAGATTTTTTTTTCAGAGTCTCACCATGTAGACTAGTGACTGCTGGGTCCTGGGATTAAAGGAGTGTACCACCACACCCAGCCTGCCTGAGATTCTTACAGTTAATTAAAGTTCTAGGATACCTTTCAATGAGCCAGTTGCCTCAGTGCTGAGTCTACCTGAGTTCATTTGACAGGTGATATACAGGTGATTCCCTCAACAGTCAGGGAGGGAAGGAAAGAATCCATTGGATCCCAGGGAGATATTAAGAATAGAGTTCAAACTAGGCATAGAAAAATAATGTTAAGAAAGGTGATAAGATCATGAACAAATTGGGAGGAAGAAAGAGCAGTCTTAGAGGCAGGGATAAGCAGGGTATATTCTGCTAACGCTTTGTCTATTGTTTCTCAATCTTGGATGCATCTTGGACACCCCTGAAGGCTCTAAAAGAAATGGGTGTCCAGACTCCACTCCCAGGGCTTCTTACTGATTTTCTTTGGAGTGCAGCATAGACATTAGGATGTTCAAAATGCCCACTGGAGATTTGAAAGTATCAAGTTGAGAAGCACTAGAGTGAATGCGGAGTGAGAAGGCTTTGCTAGGCAAGACAGTTTAGCATTGATGAGATCTAAAGTTCCCAGTACCTTCCCAGTGTAAGACAAATGCTATTCTGTAACCTGGGTCAGGTTTGGTTCGGGTGTATGCTCCATCTTTCTTTCTTTACACTCACTCCCTTCCCCTTTTAGAGGTTGCCAGTGAACTTTCTCTTGGATTGTTTGCAGATCCACAAAACTATGCTGTCCAGACATATTCAATACTGCTGAGATCCAATCAGAGCAGCATGATATCTTGTAAAGTTTTTATTTAGGAATCATTCTTGGATTTACTCCGAGAGTGAATTAGTCCCTATGTAGGGGACTGTGGCAGAACTTCCATCCTAATATGACCTCATCTTAGAGCTATGGAAAAACATTATAGAATGGACTATAGACACACTACCGTCCACATCACATAATAAAGTATTATGAATATATTTAAGAGGCCAGTGTTTTACTCTAGTAATATATATAGCCACCATCTTATTTAGTTAGTACACTCAACTTATTGCAACATGAACAATAAAATCTTGGTGCACGCACTACAACGTTGTTGATTCTGTGTACATAAGTTATTCTATTATGTGTTAAGCATCAATCAAGTGAGGTAATACCATAGAGCCTCCTTATTGTGGCTTGTACTTTCAGGGTCTTTAATTTTTTTCCCTTTCACACCTAATACCAGAAGTCTCATTCAGTCTCAAAGATGCACCCATATCCACCCAGGTTTTAAAACAATGTTTTGTTTGTTTAAACCTGAGGCCTTGTGGTTGCTCTACAAACATTCTACCTAAGCTAAATTCCCACCCTCCAATCCCACCTCCCTCCAAATTCCTAGTAACAGATTTTCTTCTACTAGGAGGCAAACTTAATGATTTACTTGCCAAGGATAATTCTTTTTCATACACATCCAGGAGTTGTGTTAACCTTTCTTGGGAAGATGAAATAGATGAACAAACATCAGTTCAAGCCAGATGGGGCATCAACAACAACAGACCTAAGAAACAATTCTACCCAGGTCTAGTTCTTGAAACAATGAATTTAATTAGATTACTTAAGGAACATGGTCAACTTAGGAGTGACTACATTCACAAAGAAAAAGACTCATTCTCCAGCAACTTGTGAACATCCTGTGTAGATTATCACAGCCTCTCTAACTTTAAAACACCAGGCAGGCCATGCTTCAAAGATGAGGTTGCTCAACAGCAAGATTTCCAGCCTTGTCACAGGGGCAGAAAGGCTTCTCTGCCTTGCTGCCCCTTTACCCTCTGTTGTCACACAAGTGTTGCTTTCTTTTGCTCTCTACATTTTCTTACCACAACCAGTTAAAGCTTCAAGTGGCAAGTGCACTCTGTTGGTAGATAAGCACTTTGGAAGAAGCCATGAAAAAGTTATATTTGATTTCGTGTTATCAATTCCAATCTCTCCAGAGAAGGCAAGCTTCCTAGAGTTTGAAGCACAAGGCAATTCAGGACTACCTGACAAAGGATATGTTAATTCTTGGAGTTTGTTTTCAAGAGTCATTTATGACTTGCTCATTCACTTTGTACCATCTTTTAGCATTTGCAAAAGGAGACTGGTTGACCTGGCTAGTTTTATGTCAACCTGATACAAGCTAAAGTCATCAGAAAGGAGAAAATCTCAACTGAGAAAATGCCTCTATGGTATCAGGCTGTAGGCAAGCCTGTAAGGCATTTTCTTACTCAGTGAGTTGTCTGGAAGGGCCAAGCACATTGTGGGTGGTGCTATCCCTGGCCTGGTGGTCTTGAGTTCTATAAAAAAGCAAGCAGAGCATGTCATGAGGAGCAAGCCAATAGTCATGTTCTCTGCATCAGCTCCTGCCTCCAGCACCTGCCCTGCCTGAGTGTCTGTCCTGACTCCCTTTGATAATGATGTGGAAGCATAAGCTAAATAAAATCTTTCCTCTCCATGTTGCTTTGGCCGTAGTGTTTCATCACAACAAAAGTAATTCTAACTCAGACATGGTAAAAGTTATCAGAGAAAAACAATCATACTTTAATTTTCTAAACATGATTATGCAAATCAAGTCCTCGGTTGGTCTAAGAAGCAGGCCATTTGTGTTCTCGGATGTCTACATGTATATTCACGGCCACGCAGTATGTTCAAAGCCATGGTAGCTGGACTTGATTCAGGCAGATCTGAATCCAGTTCTGATTGTGTCACACATCAGCTTTATAACATGACAATTCACCAGTCTTCTAGGTAACAAATTGATCACCTGTACATGGGCAAGCAACATTCCATTTATAGAGCTAATGACTGATGGGTTCGTTGATTAAACTTCTAGATGTTAGCTGTTTTAATCCTTACCAAGCCATAAGGGTATGCATTACTATTATACATTGTGAATTTTTTTATAACAATGAAGACATTGAGGCTTACAGGAGTTAAATTTTTACTCCAGGTTGTTCAACTATTATGAGCCCCCTCCGTTATGAGTGCATCCCTCTGTTTTCAGGACAGCATGGTTATATCAAATTGTAATACACTGGACTTCCTGCCTCATTTAGATCTCAATCTTAGCCCAGTGTCAGATGGGGCCCCACCCCATCTTGTGATGAGTAAAGAGCAATTGGAAAATTGGAGAATCAGAGAGCACACGCACATGAGCTGCTCATTCCAGGGTGGAGTTGATAGTCTCTGACAAATTTTTCTCTCTGAACACACTTAAAAGAAACTAGAACTTACCTCCCAAGCATCCAAGAATGTGTATTTACTGGTGATAATATTGCCTTTATCATCTGTGGGGAAAAACTCCTTCCCAGGCTGTAATACAAAATGACAAACCAATTGGAATCTGCATGTACATATCCTTCTGCTTTGCCCAAGAACTCCTGCTTCAGCTCTTCCTCCCACCCCAGCACAGACATGGCTGCTGTTTCCTGGTGTCTGCTCAGCAGATACAGATGAGGCAAAGAGCAACTCAAACCTGAAATCCCTGTGGCCAGTGAATTAGGTAGAGATCCAGATAGTCCAGTTTCAGATCCGAGAGGGTTTTCTGAAAGCATTTCTTCACCAGGCTTTTCTCAAAGAAGGTGGGCCATAACTGCAGGGTGTGACAAGGAGACATTAGGACAAGGGAGATAAAAGGCCACACTACAGTCACTCTCCCTGCTTTGAGATTCATAAACTCTAGGCCAGGCCATTCATTTATAATAAAGCTAGTTAAGAAATGCTTCCCAGTAGGTCACCAGCACTCAGCAAGACAAGCTCATGCATATGTGTTCAACCATGCTCTTGGTAATCTATTTGTTTCTTAAATTATTTAGCACATTTGGCCTCTGGCTAAATATGTATGTGTACATTCCTGTGCTATTCCTTTCCTTGGCTGTCAGCTCTCAGAGGGCAGGTATTGTGTCTAACCCTTAAATTAAAAAAAAAAATTTAAGGATACTTTAAAAAAAATTGAGTTTCACACAATGTATCTCAATAATATTCTCTTTCCAGTCCTCCTTGTTCCACACTCCCAACCCTATGTCTTCAAAAAAGGGGAAAAAAAAGAAAAAAGAAGAAAGAAAGAAAATTAAGACAAGTTTATGTGGCAGGAGCATGGATGGCCAGCTCCACCATGGTCTTTGGAGGCAGAAGGCTGCTCTGATTGTGGACTTTGACTTGGCCCATACTAGCCCAAGATGAAGCATGACAGCATGACAAGAGTTTGACCTGAAGTTGGTCCTCTCTACCCAAACCCAGATACTTAGCAGACTCTCGGGTTTTTTGTAAGCATTGAGACAAACCACGGGCTCCCCGACATCATACAGGGACCAGGGCCTCTCACAGGCAACCAGTCATCCATCCCTCAGGCACCCAGACATCACACAGTCATCTGGCAGTCTCCAGGACCTTCCACAGGCATCAATGCCTCCCATAGACACCTGTACATTCTGCAGGGACCCAGATATCTGTCAAACACCCAGATATCCTTCAGGCACTGGGACTTCCCACAGGCACCAGGGAATACCATAGATACTCAGGCACCACACGGGCACCCAGCCATTTGCAGACACCAGGACCTCAAGGCACATATTCAGTCTTTCCATAGGCACACATCAGCATCTGGTCATCCTGCTGGCATCTGGATATCCCACAGGCAGCAGGGCCTCCTACAGGCACAAGGGTGTCCTACTGATGCCTAGACATCCAGCAGGCACACAGATATTCTGCAGGCACCTGGACATCCTGAAGGCACAAGGGCATCACACATGAACCTGAACATAATACAGGCCCCAGGACCTTCCACAGGCACCTGGTCACCTGGTAGTCACTAGGACCTTCTGAAGGCATTAGAACCTCTTATGGGCACCAGAGAATCCTGCAGATGCCCAGGCATCACAAAGGCACCCAGCCAAACTGTGGACACCCAGACTTCATGCATGCACCCAGTCTTCCCACTTGCCCATGGGGAAATCTGGTCATCCCACAGGTACTTGGACATCTCACAGGCACCAGGGCCATATGGAGCCATCAGGGCATCCCACTGGTGCCCTGATATCCAGCAGGCACCTGGGCATCCTGTAGGCACTTGGATATACTGCAGGACCTGGTCATCTAGTAGTCAGCAGAACCTCTTGTGGGCACCAGAGAATCCTGCAGACACCTAGGCATCACACAGGCACTCAGCCAGCCTGGATGCATCCAGACCTCATGCAGGCACCCAGTCTTCCCACTGGCCTCCATGGGCATCTGGTCATCCCTCAGGCACCTGGACATCCCACAGGAACCAGGGCCACCTGCAGGTGCCAGGGCATCCTGCAGGTTCCCAGACATCCAGCAGGCACTTGGGCATCCAGCAAGCACCCAACATTACATAAGCACTCCATCATCCCTCAGGCACTCAGACATCATGCAGGCACCTGGTTATCTGGAAGGCACCAGGACCCCCACAGGCACCTGGGTTTCCCGCAGACACCTGGACATTCTGTATGGACCTGGATACTCTGCAAGCACCCAGACATCGTGCAGTCACCAGGGTCACCTGAAGGCACCAAGATCTCCTATAGGCACCCAGACTTCCTGCAGGCTCCAGGACCTACTGCAGGCACTAAAACCTCCTGTGGGCACCAGGGAATCCCACAGATGCCCAGGCATCACACAGGCTCTCAGTCAACTACAGATACCCAGACATCATGGAGGCAACCAGTCTTCCTACAGGCACTCACAGGCATCTGGTCATCCTGCAGGGACCTGGACCTCCACTAGTCATCAAGACTTACCACATTCACTAGGACATCCTGCAGGCACACAGATTTCCCTCAGGCACACAAACTTCTCACAGCCAAACATACATCACACAGGCAGTCAACCCCCAAGCATCTGGACATTCCACAGGCTCTCAGGAAAATCCCACAGGTGCTCAGACATCCACAAGCACCAGGGCATCCCATAGATGTCCAGACATCACCTGGGCATCCCAAAAGCAGCCAGACATTCTCTGGGCTCATGGACACCACACAGATACCTGGACACCATACAGGCACCTAGCTATTCCTCAGGCACCCAGATATCAGAGAGGTACCTGGCCATCTGGCAGTCACCAAAGCACCAGGACCTCCCCAGGCATCAGGAAACCTTGCAGACACCAGAGCCTTCTGTAAGTCTCTAGACATCTCACAGGCACCCAGGTATCCCACAGGCACCAGGATATCCTGTGGGCACCAGGGGATCCCGCAGATACTCAGACATTATGCAGGCACCAGTCAACCCTCAGACACCTGGACATCATGCAGGCACCCGTTCTTCCCACAGGCTTCTGGATACTTCGGAGATACCCAGCCATCTCCCAAGCACCCAGACATCTTCATTTCCTGGATATCCCCCAGGTATGTGGCCATCCCTTATGCACCTGGACATCCTGAATGTCCCCCCACATCCCTCAGGCACCAAGTATCAGGCAGGCCCCCAAGCACTATGCCTGCCACTACACTTCAATTAGGTGCCCAGACATCATCCCCAAAGAAGGAGGCTCAATCCCACCTATGGAACATTCTTCAGCTGGGATAGCTTACTGTTGCTCACAATCAGGGTGCTCCTGAAATTTGGTAGCATAGAGACCTTAGGCAGATGGGCCCTGCCCCCAACCCCAGCATCATCCACCCTGCCACATTGGCCCCTGTGCCCGAAGCCCTTTGGCATCACTGCAATCTGTTCCCTCCCTGACCCAATCAGAAAGGGCACCCCAAGCAGCAGTCATAGCAATAGGAGCAGCAGCAAATTCTTTGGTTTTGTCATCTTGCCAATGCTCAGGACCTGCTCAGAGTCCAGGTTGTTGGACCATGCCCTGCCCTCAGCACCAAACTTTGGTCTGCTACCAGAGACCTTGTGACTGAAGTCCAAATCCCATGGGCAGTGTTGTAGTCTGGCTCTCCCCTATCCCATGAGGGAGGGCGTTATCTGCAGCAGCCTCAGCCATGGGAGCAGCCACTCAGCTTCTGTATGTTAGGTGGGGAAGCAGCCAGATGGGTCCAGCAGTGGCCCCAAAGCCAGTCCTATTTGGAGACCTTTCCCAGATGAGAATTTCCCCACTGGAGAATCTTCCTGATTGCCCTAGTCCAGGGCGATCCTGCAGTTTGGTGCCAGCTACAGAAAGACTGTCCTGCCTCCTCAGCCCCTGTGCCAGCTATCCTCCAGCAGCAGGCAGCACTATAGTCTGTGCCTTCCTCACCCCATCGTGGAGGGTGCCCCGAGCTGCTGCCACAGCAACAGCAACTGGAGCGATGGTTCTGGTCACTGTGGGTCCAGTCACCCTTTCATCCCGGATGCACTCCCATGCTTGCCGCTGGCCCCTAGCCCTGCACTTCTCAGCAGTGCTCACCGCCATCCTTTGTCTACGAAATCTCTTGCATTGTGTCACTTAGCTCTTTTCCACCTTCTTGGTCGCATTAGCACCTGTGACTGTGCTTCCAGTTCAGATTCTTTCTGCCTATGGTGGGGTGGGAGTGGCAGTGGCCGCTGCCTCCTTGGGGGACCCCTGCATCTGATCCTACCAGGATTTTAGGTCTGTATCTCCACTGTGCACCCTGCTGCACTCCGCCATCGGATCCCCTCTTGGGCAGCCACGTCCAGGCCTGCTGTCCTTCCAACACCCTCAACTCTCAAAATCCTTTCTACACCCAGTGAGGGTTGGGGAAGGCGGCAGTGGTCTCTGCCTCTCAGAGCGACTACCTCACCTGATCCTGCCAGGACTTCAGCTCCATATCTCTGTTGTGTACCCCACAGTGTTTCACCATCTCTCCTCCTTCCCCTCATGGGCAGTCAGTTTTCCAGGTCTGTTGTCTTTCCAATCACATTTAATTCCCAAAATTTTCCCTGCTGAACTTGGTGACAGAATAGTTTCTCCTTGTCCATGCTGGAAGTGACCATATTGGTGGGGCAGCAGGGCAGCTGGCCAGAGCCCTATAAGACTCTAGTGTCTGCCCTACCACCATCTTGGAATCTCTAACCTTTAAATTTCAAGCATTCTGATGCTATTGAGAACAATTGGCTGTTTTTGTACTCCCATAACCTGAAGTCTGTCAGGCCCAAGAGATGAAATACAAGTTTATCCAAATGTGGCCACTCCCTACAGTGGGTCTATGTATCACCTGGAACTGGAATATTTTAGGAAGTATGTTCAATATAGAGCCTAGGATCCCTCTACATCCAGTTTTCTTTTTAATAACAGTTTTTCAGTTTACCTTTTACCTGACTGAAATAAAGAATTCCTATTTAACAGTAAATAATACTTCTACCATATCCAAAATGCCCATGTCTGAAAACTCCCAGTCAGAGCTGCACTAGACAGTGTGATCTGAATGTACCCCATAGCCTTCACCTCCTAGAGAGGCCAAAGGTACCAGGAGGTTCGATCGAGCCATTTCCACTATGGGAAAATCAACATGGGCGGGGGCGTGGGGGGGTGGGGGTGGGGGTGGGGGCAGCATCTTCTTCCGGTGCTGACTTGGAGTGCGGATGTTTCCATCCAAGGATAACAAGAATCAAGGAAGAAGGAGGTCAGGAGAAATGCTACATAAGAAAGATGGATAGGGCTCTTGGTGTGGTCCAGACACTCCCATGCGCCTTGAAGCCGTGTTCACCACTCTACCTTGCTGACAATGAAGAGGTCCTCCCGCTTCACAGTCTTCTCCCGGATCTTCTCTTGAATCCCTTCCCCCACCTCACTCTCATTCTCATACAAGCATGCACAGTCAATGTGGCGATATCCAGCATCAATGGCCGCCTTCACGGCTTCCTTGGCCTTGCCTGGGCGAGACTGAAAAGCAAGAGAAAGGACTGTCGATGTACTCAAGGCCTGATTTTAAAGGCTTCATATGGACCATATTACCAAAACCACAGACTTACTGGGGTCCTATTTCCAAATGGACACTGGGGAGAAAAACATACATTGGAAAACTTTTTAAAGGAAAAGAAAATATGAATTAATTTTTTTGTTTGTTTTATTAAATGTTTTAGGTTAGCATATTAAGTGATGGGTTTCATCATGGCGTCTTAATATAGGTCGGTGTAATGATCATCATCTCATGTCCCACTCTAGTAATAAATTATTAATTTCTCTCCAGTCCAGGTTGCTCTTGAAGTACTCCCAGTCTCCAGGAGTGACAGACAGCTCCCATTGTAACTTGCTGAGAGCCAGCTGAAAACTAGACTCTGAAGTGACCAAGAGGAATTTTCAGACCCCAGACAGTTATGAGGACCTCAAAAATGGCTACTCCAAGCTAAATCTGAATTCTACCATGGAGCAGTTTGAGGCTAAGGAGATTCCTCAATCCCTCTAAGCCTTGACTGAAAAATAGGAGTAGTAACAGCTGGTGTTTTACGGAGCTTGCTTTCTGTAAAGTTTATATTACATCACCTGACAGCTTAGGAGGTATAGTTCATTATATAAGCACTGTTTCATAGAAAGGAAAAGTAGAAAACCTTGTCACAATGGACTTTCTTTCTCACTGATTTAAAAAGAAAAAGAGGAAAAGAGAAAATGTCATTTGAAATACTATTGTCTGATCTCACCTCACATCTGGACATCAGGCTGGGAAAATAAAGACTTGAAAGTCATCTCTCAGTAGAGGACAGTGTGATACATCACTGAGTTCCAGGACAAAGGAGGCAGAGGCAGGAAGAGCATGAATTTGAGGCCTACCTATTCCACATCTTATAAAAACAAAAGTGATCTAGATTCACTGTTAGGGGGAACAGACCTCTGGACATAATTGAGAGATATATTCTAAGTTAGGTTGATTGACATGAGAAGACTCATCTTAAATATAGGGAGCACCATTCCATGAGCTCTAGCCTTCTAATGAATTAAAAGATAAAAATACCTGAATATCAGTGTTCAAGTTCTCAGCTTTTTTGACTGTGGATTCAATGTGGCCAGTTCCTTTGCTTTCCTGCTACCATGACTTCAGGTAGATGGTCTGTAACCTCAGACTGAAAGTCAAAATAAACTATTTCTGAAGTAGCTTATGTCAGGTATTTCTGTCACAGTGACAAGAAAATTAAAATATGTGAACAACACCAAAAAAAGCAAAAGTAAAACAACAACAACAACAAAACAGAACCCCAAAATATGATGTGTGTTGGCTCATGTTTACAATATCACTACTTGGGAGGAAGGAGGATCTGGAGTTCGAGGCCAGTCTTAGCCACATCGTGAGTTAGAAGTCAGCCTGGGCCCTGTAAGATCCTCTCTAAAAACAAAACAAAACTCAAATAAACAAAAAACAAATTAATCTCTCACAAAATCCATAAATTCTTTCTGCAGTTGTCAAGGTGGTCAAGCACTGAGAAGCATTTATAGCAGAGATCTGCAGCTGTCCCATCCCTGGGACAAGGAACTGCTGCCAGTGATTCAGAAAGTCCATTGTTACAGGGGGTCCAGACCCACAGCACCTCCCTCCCACAGATCCACTGATGAGCACAGAGTCCTCAAGGCGCCACTGTGTCCTCATCCTGAAAACGACTCCTTTACAGTCTCTCCATCCGCTGTTGGAATTCTGAAAGCTCATCTCTGGTGAATTGATCCAGGTGAGAGCTTTCTCAGAGATCTGCAAGAGATTATCTGTTGCTTTGATGGATGTGAAATTGTGATTTGGAGCAAGTCTTCCTATTCTAGTGATATTTCAACAAGTTTTGAAAGAAAGAGAGGTCTGTGTAAAGAAGAAAGGAGAAACTGGAGACCATCTGGAGATGAGCCATGAGGGACAGGAGAGCAGAAGGCTTCAGAAGGTTGGTGGCTCATGCCTGTAATCTCAGCACAAGGGAGGCTGAAGCAGAAGGATTGCTCCAAGCTAGCCTAGGCTACAGAGTATTACCCTATTTCAAGGAACTAAAACCAAAGAGCTTCTGGTAACGAGCTGGTTCCTGTCATGTTATCATGTTGGGGAAAGGCAGAGAAGGCAGAGTTTAAAGGAGATGGAACAATGTCAGGCTTGTCCCAAGACTGGCTGGGAAATCTGCTTCATTGAGCACTGAGAGATTAACGCAGCCAGGTAGATGCTGTGCTGCCAGCTGGGCCTCTGGTGCTCAGACTTGACTGTATACCAGAACCATGTGGAGTCTTGTTAGAACACAAGTGCTAGTTCAGTAGCCTGGGCTGGGTCTGAGATTCTCCCAGGCCAGATGGTACAGAGGGAGTCCTGCCACCGCAGGCAGCAAGAGAAGATGGAACATTTGGAAAATTTTATCCCTCCTTTCCATCACTTAACCAGAAACAAAGTAACATCTAAGATATAGAACATGCAAGGAGTTGCTGCTTCCCAAGCAAAAACTTGCTAAGAGAATAATTGCTCTGAAAACATTTTCTGTTTTACATACAGCGCAGACTTGAAACCTTGCTAGAGAAACTGTGGTCATTTCTAGGAAATCTACTCTAGTAGCTTTGTAGCTTAGAGCATCCCCATGAAAAGAGAGCCACTTGGGTCCAGGCTTTAATGTTTAAAACCCTGGGCAGATGTTGTACAAAGAAGAAATGCCAAAATTTCCCTTGATAGCAGCAGGTATCCCACGATTGTACACTCACCTGCCAGGTGCCCAGGCCCACAATGGGCATCTTGGCTGTAGGGCTAAGCTGCACAAAGGTGGCCATGGTTGCTGCACAAATGATTCTAACTGAGCAGAACTACACCTGTGCTCTGGCTAAGGATGCAGACAGTGTATTTATGTCCTCGATGAGGAGGCTAGCTCTTACAATGTGGGCAAGCAGCCATAAGCCGGTGTCTGGCACTACAACAGAAACCGTATTTCAGTGTTTTGTCAGATTGAGTAATGTGAAAGAAGATTAAACATTACCCAGTGCAAAGTCTCCCTCCCTGGTAGAGAACGCATGAACTGGTTTTTGAGCGCCACTTACAAGTTTGTAAACCAAAGTAACACGGGGTGTCAGATATCTCAAGAGAAATTGGTGAGATTACTTGGGAATGGACTTGGCCACAAGAGGAAGCATGTGTAGGAAGGCTGTGGCTGGGGAAAGCTTCCAAATGCAAAATGAGGGACCTACACAAATTATTTTGAAACTAACTATAAAGGGAAGAGTGGATCAATAGAAAGGGACCGTCTGTTTGAGATCAAACAGACAGCTGGACAGGTGTCCTTGCAGAAAGATTTTTTTTTATGTAAGGTTATAGAAGCCTTCATGCTGGGCTACGGTTCCCAGAGTGGCCATAATTTAATTTGTGCTTGACTAATTGCTCCAAGACTGTGGTAAAAATTCTCTTAGAGTGGGAATTACTTGGTAATCATTTGGCCATGACAATTTAATAGTAATTTTTATGCCTATCTTAAAAGTCTTTTATTATAAGATGTTATTTACTCACTAAAGAAAAGATGAAGCATAAAGTTGATTATGAGGCTGTAATCACTTTCATTCCCACCATTCAAGAAGCCATTGCCCAGTGCTGTCTTCCTCCAGTCTTTGCATATGTGTGTGTATGTTCATCTATCTGTCTATGTTATATGCGTGCTACTCTTTATACATTGCATACATATTTTTTAAAGTTACATCCATAAAACTAACTTTCTACAAATTTATAAATGGTTATT
The DNA here is from genome assembly GCA_026225945.1 of Cricetomys ansorgei. Taxonomy (NCBI): domain Eukaryota; kingdom Metazoa; phylum Chordata; class Mammalia; order Rodentia; family Nesomyidae; genus Cricetomys; species Cricetomys ansorgei. The sequence goes on from JAMJFZ010002313.1 coordinate 35,078, forward strand.
TTAAACTTTTTTCACACCAAACATTTTAAGGATTATAAGAGGCTTCAATTTTATGACCATTTATTCTGTTGTACTGAAAATTTTTAGATTCTGGTTTTCCAATGTGAGGAAACACTATTTCAAGGTATATGAAGCTGCTTAGTTTCTGCTGAGTCTCCTGTCTCTGCTTCTCTTCTCGTCATAGGAATATCGGGATTCCAAAAGTCCCAGCTTTTGTATGGAGAATTAAACTTAGGTGCTCACATTTGAATCGCAAGTCTTTATCCATGGAGCCAATCTTGGTGGTGGTTTGATAAGAATGGCTCCTAAGGCTCATAAATATGAATGTTAGGTTACCAGGGGATGGTGCTTGTTGGTGGTCTTGTTGGAGTCGGTGTGACCTTGTTGGAGGAAGCATGTCACTGGGGGTGGGCTTTGAGGTTTTCAAGGGCCCAAACCAGGCCCAAGGTCTCCCTCTCTCCCTCTCTCTTCCCTCACTTCCTGTTGCTTGTGGATCTGTGTATAGAACTCTCAGCTACTGTCCAGCATCATGTCTGCGTGCCGCCATGCTCCTCACATGATGACAATGGACTAAACTTCTGAAACTGTAAGCCAGCCCCAATTAAATGTTTTATTTTTATTTTTTTTAATAAGAGTTGCCGTAGTCATGGTGTCTCTTCACAGCAACAAAACATTGACTAAGGCAGCCTTCACTCAGGACCTAAAGCTAAGAAACTTTGTTCTTATTGTCAGTTTTGAGAGCTTGATACAAAGAGAGACATGGTGCAAAGATTTTAATAAAAATTTGTAACGCACGATAGCTCTGAGACCATATCATCTTTGGGATTGACAGAATACATTCCATTAGTCAAAAAGAGGGAAAACAAAGGAGATGGAGGTACGGATTTAAGCAAGGCAACCACATGCTTATCAGTGATGGAAACAGAGCATGTGTAAACTTTCTAGGAACAATTTCCCTTTTCATAAACCATGAACAAGTACATGAGTGCTTTCCAGCCCATTCCATCTTTCCCTAAGCAGAGCAGAGGCTCTCCCTTATGCATTCACATACCTCAGTGAAGAGGACCCTCCTATGTCTGAATTTGACCGCAGACTTCTGCTCCCTGTCAAGCCATTCTCCGTGTAAAGGATACCTTTCATGCCTCGAATCCCAACTTCCCATCCAAATTAGAAAATACCCTGTATTTGTTTCTATCTGCTGAGGAGGAAACTTCTCTGAGGATGGCTGAGCAAGGAACTGATCTATGAGTACAGCAGAGTGTCATTAGAAGTAATTTTATTGCTGTATTCCTTGTAGAACACTAGATTTGGTTTTCCCCTATTTCCGTGGCCAATCTAGTCTCAGGTTCTTGGCTACCTGAGCAGTGTTGGGCATGGGTTCCATCTCAAGAAGTGGGCCTTAGATCTAATTAGATCTTGGTAGGTTATTCCCACAAATTTTGTGCCACTGTTGAACCAGCATATCTTCCTGGCAGGTCACTATTATAGAAGGAAGGATTTGTAGCTGCGTTGGTGTTTGCTTTTCTCCTTTGGTAGCATGCAAAGTACCTTCAAATGTTATGAATATTATTCCACAGGGGTGAAGGCTTTAGGTAGGCATACCAGCCCAACTTCTCTGTTTTCAATGAGTTGTATAGATGTTATTTTCTGCAATAGGGCCCTCTGACAATGTGCACAGAGTAAGTGACCTTGGGACATTCAGGCCTGAATGGGATGTCTCCTAATCCCTCCCATTAGGACTCAGGGAACTCTGAAGAAGAGGAGGCCGAAAGAGTGTAGGAACCAGAGTGGCTGGACACCAAGGAAACAAGACCTCCTAAACACAGCAGAACAAATGTGCATATGGCCTTACAGAGACTGTGGCAGCAGTGCAGGGCCAGCACAAGTCTGTATCAGAGTGTGGATCCAGATAGGAGAAGGGGAGATGGGAAAAAACTAGGAGGAGCTGGGAGAGAAGAATCTGTAATATGAATATACTGAATGAAAACAATCCATTTTCAATAAAAGGAAAACGAGAAGAAATTGATTTGTGGCTTTCTAATACTGAACTGTCTTCATTTTTCTACTCAGAAATCATGTTTTAGTGCACATCTAGAACTGACTTTAAATGTTCTTCAAAACTTTAGAATTTCTACTCATAACTAATATTAGATTTTTGATTTCTTTGTTCAACTCAGTGTTATTTTAATTTCATAAAACAATATGGATAGCTGTTCAGAGTTTACCATATTAGTAAAATATTAGTAAGAATTGTGAGCTCTTAAGATTTATAGGAACTACTTTTATTTGTAATATTTCTGCAGTTCATTAGTAATTCTTGCTTTGGTTGGTTACAGGATTTGGGCTATCTTGTATTTTAAGTTTCTAAATTTTATTGAAATTTATTGAAGTTACTGATATGTTCTTTTTAAACAAAGTTTATGGTCAGTTTTGTGATGGCCTATATGTAATTATGCACAAGACAGATCTTTCCCAAATCTGGCATTCATCAAAATTCCACTTACTCATGTCTCAGATTGTTACAACTGTCTTGCTAGGACACGGGATTTCTAAAGAGATCCCTGTGCCTGTCCCTTCTGCTATCAACCTATTGAAACAATTGGCCATGAAGAAAGAAATTTCCCTAGGAATCCTACACTGAGAGAAGAGAAAAGTTGGAACTCTGGGCCAGCCACAGGAACTTGCTTCCCAGGAAGAGATTTCACACAGTTCTAACAACTTATCTGCCCACTTTACAGGATAAACTGAGGCTTGGACAATGACCAGTCAGTCTGTAATGGGCAGGACTGCACCTTGACCAGGACTGCTTAGTACCTCTTGCTTTCTACTTAAATGTCATATCAATACTGCCAAAGACAGACTTGAAGGAGGGCTGTTACTAGATTCTTTTACTCTTCTTTCTAATGTGGCCACTGTGAATCTATCTCCTTTTTCTGTTTTTCATGAAAAAAGAACGAAACAACCAAATACTCTGACTTCTCCACTCCTACTAACAAAATTCTAATTCACTCCTTAACTCTTCTCTAGTAGTCTAGTTGCCCAAGCTTCTTTAGATGATGGACATTGTGGCCCCTCTCAATAAAACCGTGGCTCTGGAGCAACTTGGAGTCACATTGGCTGGTGTTATGATTCACTAATACACAGTCTGGGCCACCTCTCCAGTGCTCTAAAACTTTTGTCTCGTGGGTTCTGCTACAGTCTTGATCTAGACTGTTCCCTGAAGGTCTGTTGTATGACACTATTCCTAGGAAAACATGAACAAATTTCCACTCACTCCAGACAGGGAACCAACAACAGACCAAAGTACAGATAACACCAAAATCCAACTTGGTGAACCAATAAGTCTTATTGGGTTACTTACAGGAGTAAGGGTGAGAGGTTACTTACAGGAGCAGAAATGACTCAAAGATAGCTGCATCATCACCAAAGCCCACCCCAGCTTGAGTGACATCTCATAAAAGTGGGAAACCTAGAGCAACTGCATAGCCTGAAGGTAGCTCAACAGGTTGGGGAGCGTCTTTTCCACGTGACTTAGTTACTCTAAGTCTCTTCAAGGCTGCTTGGCTGGTATCTATCTCTTCCAGACTCTTAAGCCTGTCTCTTCCTATTCCAGGAAGCTCAGCTTGTCTAAAAGTGTTTCTCAGAAGTCCTTATGGCTTATACCTCTTTGATGAAGGGAGGAACCCTAGGGAATCTTGTCAGTTTCAGGGACTTCCTAAAGCTATTGAGTTGTTCGCTTCCGGAAATAAACTGTAGAATGGACCGCTTCACCTTCCCCTTAGGATACGATGTTTCACATTCCCCTCCTTTTCATATCCTGTATCTTAACAAGCTTCCCTGGAAAACAATGGTTTTACCTTAAAAGAAATGCTGCACAATGAGGCCCAGATGTTAAAGGCTTCATCTTCAGCTTTGCTCTACTGGAATGCGATGGAAGCTTTAAGAGTTAGTGTGCAGCTGAAAAGTCCAGGCCATGTAGGGGTGCGCCCCTAAGGAGAGGTTGAAACTCAGGTCTTTTGTATTTAAATTTGCTTCCTGGTCTCCTTGGGGTGAGCTTCAGCTACCTCCCACTCCTTCCTTCACCATAAAGCCAAAATGATGGACAAGCTGACCATGAACAGAAGCTTCAATAATTATGAGACAGAGTAAGTCTTTTGTTTTTAAAAATTAATTATCTTAGGCATATCTCACACCTCAAGTGTGAGAATACATACACTTTCTTTCATTTGAAAAATTAGGCATATTTTAAGAGGGCATTGGTAGAAAAACTGATTTGTTATGCACTCATTATTAGCATTAAGCTCTGGGTTTCCTTCTGAGTTTAAAATAAACATAAATTTTAGAATTTTATGGATCCCTAAGCGTCTCCCAGGACCTTAGACTCTGTGCCCACTAGACTTTGTGGAAACGTGGACTGCACTGTGGCCATTTCCAGATGGCACAGCTTCCCCATTCTCCTCTCTCATTTTCTTGAGTCAAAAATCCCACTTCATTGCCTAAGTTGATGTCTAACCATGACCTCCGTCTTTCCTCCCCGCTCAGCTTTGCAAGTCCTGAAATTTCAGGCATGTGCCACAACGCCTGGCTAGGCTCATTCACTTCTTGTGCTGAGAGGTGGTGGCAGAGGAAGGGACTGACTTTCAAAGAGTGTGTAGGGTTTACAGAAAGCACTCAGTATTGCTAACTAAAAGACCGCTGTTGTATCAGAGATCACTCTTTGGTGTGTCTTTCCTATGAGCACTGACAATTGTCTAATAATATATACTCAGCATCACAGTCTCAGAATATTTTCAATACTCCCTTCGCTCTCTTCATCTGTTCCTCTCTCCAGCTGATACTTGACAACAATCATTCTATTTCCTATCTGGAGTCTCATTTTACCAGGCTAACCTCGAACTCACAATATAGCTGAGGATAACCTTGAACTCCTTATCCTCTTACCTCTATCCCTTAAGTGCTGGGTTAAAGGTGTGTGTCACCACACTATGTTTAGGTGGTGCTGGGGGTCAAATCCAGGACTCTCTGCATACAGAAGAGTGGGACTGCAAACTGAAGCATCAAGATTCCGTACAAAAGAAGCCAACTTTCAGAGAAAGATAGAAAGTCCTTCCTTCCCCAGGCTGCTTCTACTGAGCAGAGCATGCAGAGAAAAGCTCATGATAGACAAACTTGGGAGAAGTAGGTACAATGTAAATGTCCTTTAAAAAGGCTACACTTCCTATGGCCGAATGTTTGTTTCCCTCAACTCTCTATCCCACTCCCATTCTTAGAAGGGTTATTCTTTCTTAATAATCTGTCTCTATTTCTGTTGTTGTGTTCCTGGTCCAATCCTTTGTCATGGGTAACAAGAACTTGGAGCCAGGTTTCCTCTGAAACCATATCTAAGTCCTTGAACTAAGAATGTTTTTATTTTTACTTTTCTTTATCCCTTTTCAGATGTTTTCTCCAAGCCTAAGCATACTTTCTCTAAAGCTTTGAGCTTTCTCCATGTTTCTATGAAGATCTCCCCCAACTTTCCATAGGTACTTGACAAGCTCCATGACCCATTTAAAAGACATGGCTTTCTTTCTTCTCTCTCTTTCTGGCAGCTGCCAATACTTACAGCTTGTCTGCTCTGTTGATTTTTCTCTCTGATTCTAATAAAATTCTTCTTGAGCTTTCTTTTGATTCAATTTAAAAATAAGTTTAATAATAAGACTAAGAGTCCAAAAGGTAACACTAGATTCTCTAGGAACACTTGGTCACTTGCCCAGCATTTCTTTTTAAAGCTGTAGCCAAGACATTCTTGGAACTCACTACACAGCTGAAGTTAACCTTGATCCCCTGATCCTCCTGTCTCCACCTTCTGAGTACTGGGAGTATAGGTACGGACCCCACTCGGCTCTATTCCCTATCTTTGTAATAGCTTTGTTATCCAATGTGCCCCACAACTAGAAGCAAAACATCTTTCTGGAATGGCACCTATGGCTGACCATGTGCAGTCAGGACTCCTCTGTGTCTTTTAGTGACTGGACAGCTCATTTCTGCTTTTTTGGGATCACTATTCCATAGTCTGTGTGCATTACAGTTTGCTTGTCCATTTTCCCCTGAAAGGGCATAGACATTCTTTCATGATTTGTATAGTTATATGAATGAAGTAATGTTTTTTTTTTTGTTTGTTTGTTCACTATGAGTCAGCAAATTCAGCAGAGCTGACTTTAGAAAGCTAAACTTCCTTAATGTAGATAGGAATTCAGTCACTGGGGGGAAAAAAAAGACTGTGTGTTGAGGAGGGAGGGTCTCTTTTGCCAGTTGAGTATTTACTGTTTGAGATGAGGGCCAGAAGAAAGGGAAACAGAGGTATGTGTACAGTTCTAGAGGCAGTGGGACCTGGGAGAGTGGAGCCAATAAATGAGGCAGACTGAAGTCTTATGCAATAGCTGACTTTATTCTGAGTATCAGTCAATTTATACTCTGAGGGTTTAGAGCAGTCACATTCGAAAAGTTCTCATGGGTTCAAGCCAAATACAATCACAAGGACATGCTGCACGTGGCAAAAGCATGTTTTTCCATAGAGGCATATAAACAAATAATAGCCAGTTGCAATGAATCATCTGAAGGAAACTCACCCCTATCCACTACACTTCGGAGGAGCTGCAAACACATTCCAGGAACAATTTTGTGTTTTAAAGTAACTGAGGTCACAAGACTTTTTGTCTTGTTGGAGTTTTCTCACAAGCAATCAGAATTCTCCTCACACAACTCTATCCTTGGCTGTGTTCTGACAGTAGCATCTTGGTTTTAAAGACTGCAATTCCAGGTTCAGTTTAGGGCTGGGAAAGACTTGACCTGATTGGAGTCAGCTATAAATAACATTTGTAGCCAGCAAACCATGGTAAGGACACAGGCCTATTTATTTTTAATTTATTTTGGTTTTTTATTTTGTTGCATGTCTTTGCCTGTTACCTAAGGATGCGAACAGATGAGGTCAGGTCCACTAGAACTGGAATTACAGAGAGGTGGTTGTGAGCCACCATATGGGCGCTGGAAACCAAACCCAGGTTCTCTTAGCTCCTGAGCCATCTCCAGTTTCTTAATTTTCCTTTACAAGTGTATATAATATATTTTAATAGTCACTTATTACTTCTCTTTTTCTCTTCACTCTCTTGCAGAATGCCTTTCTTCTCTGCTTGTTGCCCTTCTGCTTTCATGGCTTCTTCCTTCCTTCCTTCCTTTTCTTTCCCTCTCTCTTTCTTTCCTCTTTACTTATTTCCTTATCTCCTCATCTACTCATTTCTTTGTTTTGACTCACTGTGTGCTGCCTGGATGAGCATGGGTGAGTGATCATCTTCCAAATCACGGGCATCTCGAAATTGGAAATGGAATACAACAGTTAATAAAATGTCTCCCCCTTCTCTCTTTTGTTTTGTAGCCTTTTACCTGTTCAGGTTCATTTGTAAGTTGATTTTAATTGGACCTTCACATAGAGTTTTACTTCTGGGCCATGTATGATGATGCCATTCATGGACGTTAATAGGCATAATATCTTGTAGAAACATCTGGGAAGTTTTAATACACATCGATAATTGTAGCTGTTAGCCACTATGTGGGCTCACCAAGAGAGAGACAAGGAGGCATATTCATGGGTGTGAACCTTGTCAGACCTCAGCAGAGGGAACAACCTTCATGGCAAGCGCCATACTGGACAGTGGAATCTTGAGTATCTCAGCTCAGGTGTTTTTATTGATACCTAAGCTCCTCAGGTGTTCTACTGATAGCACATGTAGATCATGAGCAATAAAACATCCCCCACATTAATCCAACACTTGCAGACAATACAAAATGCCAAGACCTAGGCAGCCCCTCACTCAACAGTGTACAAAACAATTATTTTATACATAACTAAAAACAAACTTCCACAACAATTAATCCTTTGTTAAATTATTCAACATTGATTATATATGAACATCTCATAATCAAATGGCCACCAGACTTCAGTACAAAGTCTCCCAAATCTACCCCCTTTCATAATGAGTGACATGACAGTACAAGTACTATGAAATTCAGAAGTCCTTCCCTGATCAGATTCAATCTGGAACCAGGAAAACTAAGTCAGAGTAAAGACCTGTGTTAGGAAATGAGGTTAATGAGTTAGCTATTTCTGTGTAAGAAGTCAGCTCACTGTCACAGCAAACATTCATCTTCTGACAACTCTGTGGAGTTGGAACTGGCTGGTCTGTTTGTCTCTGCTCCACTTGGTGGCATTTGGTCTTAGTGTCACATTTGGGTGCGCTTGGATGTCAGGGGATGCCGGGACCTCTCTTTCTAAGGGGTCTATGCTCACCTTACTGGAGGATGATTGGACTTGTTCACAAGATCACTAAGAGGAGCTTCCTAGTGGCTCTCCTGTGGTATGTATATGCTGTTACATTATCCTGGCCAAAGCAAAACACCAGACCAGCAGGAAAGCTGAGAAGCTGAGACCCCACTTCTTATAGGAGGGAGTTATTATTACTATTTTTTGTTTGTAAAACAAACACCACCATGGTGACTTTTAACCTACCCCAGAAGTCTCAACAAGAGCTTTGCTTTTGCTTAGATTTCTAGGGATAGTATCTCAGGGGCTTGCAAAGGTCTTTGTAGAAGGTAATGTAAGTGGTTGGCAGAGTCTATCTCCTATCTCCAGCCATGTTCTTGTCTTTCCCTCCCCAAGAATGAAGTGGACAGACAACAAAGTACACAAACGAGAAACACTTTATTGCTAACTCAGGACAAACAATTTTAAATGAGAAAAACAGAGTACCACACAGGAGTGACGATATAGATGGAATGCACTAGAGTCTCAGTAGCAGCAAGGTGATCTCTGAAAACCTAGGAGTGCTTGCTATAGCTCCAGGAACTGTTGCAGCTCTGGGCAAATCCACAGCTCTTGCCAGTGTCTCTGGAAGAGCTAGTCTGGAAAGTGTAGGCTCTCCGGTGCAGAATGTCTCTGGCCTGTCTGCTGTGATTCCTGAAGGGAGCCCACACTCTCTAAAGAGCATGTGAGTCAGGCTTCCAGCCAGCACAGGAGCCTGCTCGCTAGACTACAGGCGAGAATCTAACTCTGAAGTCTTCTTCCTCCTAAAAGATTCTCACTACAAATTCGAATGTAGAATTCAGTTGCCTGAATTTTTTAGGGCCTGGTGGGCCTTGATTTGCTACATGTGTGCAAATGCAAATACAATAATAAGTAGGACCGATTAGAAGAGCTGTTGTACTTGGGGGTGGGGAGCATGACACTTGTGGTATGTTCTCCATTAGGTTTCAGGCCTGACTTCCCACAATTACAGAAGTGGGAAGGTAGCTATTAAGCTACCAAAAGGAAGTGCCCCAGGTTTCTGGTTGTTAATGCCAAATTGAATGGCATTTGCCCCCAGAGCCAATGCATTCTCTTCCAGGAGCCAACCCAGTTGCTGCTGCCATCACGACCATTTCTTTTTATTTTTAAACAATCACTGTGTAGCCTTGGTTAACTCTGGCAACTCTCCCAGACCACTCCAGAGCAGTTGATTCTAGCTTTCCTACCAGCCTGGCATAGCTTAGCGCCCCAGTACCTTGAACTCAGCCCAGTGGGAGGAGTGCATCGGTGTCCAGTCAGAAGGCATTTTGCACTCATCTGCCGGCCAATCGCAGGTGTCCTCTCTGCAGTGGCCTATTTAAAGATGGGATGCTGCTCTGGGTCTGCGATACTCATCCTTGGCCAGCAGCACCAAGCTCAGCTACAGCGCCGAGATGCCTATCCCACTGCCTGGGCAACCAGAAGGTAGATGTGCTGAGGGCGTGGAGCCCTCCACCCACTCAGGCTCCAGAGCAAGTGGGACTGGAAGGGAGAGTTAGCAGGAATCAGGCATCTGAGAGGTAACAGCCTCAGGTGGAGACACACCTACTCTGGAGAGTGGCTTCTTGGACCTTTGGCCGTTGGAGATCTGCAGCAGACAATAAAGACCTAAGTCAATCTCTGGCTTCTCTTTGCAGGTACCTATGGCACCCCATCCTTAATTGCTAGTTGTCTCTTTGAGACATAATACTCAAGTTAAGACCCCAGATGAGGGATTATTCACTTAGGAGGCACCGGCTTGCTGGGAACCTTCGTGAACTGATGTGCTTTCCAGTCTCCTGCCTCTAGCCTGAGGTCAGGAGCTCCACAGAGAATCGGTCTTCCCTGTTGCTGGATGCTACCCACTGGTTTAAGCAGAGAGCCCAGGGATAACACTCCCCAAACCTCAACACAGCAGCAAAAAAATTAAAATGACAGTAGGTCAGGGCATATCAGAAAGAGAATTGGCAATGCATAATCATAGTTTTAAAACTAAAAGCGATCCTGTATTATGTGACAGCTGAGGAACACAGGAAGGTTAGGTGTTATGGGAGTTAAAGAAAGCTCACTGTTTTTAAGCCATGTAAGATATCTGCTGTGCCTGGAGATTTCCTCTTATAGGAACCTCTGAATCTGGGCTGGGCAGTAACTATTTCTACACAGAGAAGGTATACATTGGTTTTATTTGCTTCTTTTTAAAGCCCAACTTTCCCTCTTTTCATGTAAGCCCTCTTTCTTTGAGAATGTATGAGGTGAGGGAGAATGTAGCAGAACCACATCCTACCACTTTCCATAAGTTTTGCATGATGGTAGGACAAGCTTGGAATAGTGATCTGAGATCTTTGGATGGTGGAAAACTGTTTACTTTGGGATTAACATAGAGATTGATTTACTGGTCAGTTGGATGGTTGAAAACTGTTTGCTTTGGGATTAACATAGAAATTGATTTACTGGTCAGTTTCTCATGCAAGGGAAACACCCATCCATACACACCCATACCAAACAAACATATCAGTGCCTCGTAACCCAGGACAGACTCATATTGAGTGGTGGTGCAGGAGGAAGTTTTATTGGTTTCTGTTGCAAACTTGCTTATGAGTTTTAAAGTGAAATATGACTATCTGCAGTGTGGCAAGGTTATAGAAAGGATCGTTCCTCCGTGGTCAACCTTTACCACTTGTCATTAACATTTTATCCTTAAGCTATGAAATGAATGCTTGCCATAGGCAGGTAGGTTTCTCTGTATCAGACAACAGGAAGCGTACCTTCTGCTGTTAGGATGTGAGAGCTGGTAGGCTGTGACTGTTGTGTGTGTCCCTTGACGCTCTCTACGGCTCTCTCCAGTATGGCACATCCAGTCACACAAAGCTGCCAGAGTTCTGCCCTGTCCTAGAAGTCCAGAGAAGCTGCAGCACCCTCTGTCACTTTGCTGCCTTTTCCGTCCTTGTGTTTTTGTAAAAACACCATGTGAGCCCTCACACCCCGGATTTCTACTGATTGTCTTGAATACCCTTAAGTATCCTGGTCACATGAGGCTGTTACTGTTAAGACTACTAAAGATGGCTCAAGATAGTTTGGCTCTGGACTTTCAACCCCGTGGAAATTCAAGTCCCGTAACCAGCTTCGCAGAGGGTTCAGCTGAAGATATGGCTCTTTCCAGGAAATTTTGTTCATACTTCCACCACTTAGTTTTTGAACCATTTGTCTCCTTTAACAAAAACAAAACACTTGGACCAAACGTGGTAAGATTAACATCTTAAGCAGCGTCAGCTCCGTAAGATGACAAAAGGGTGCTGCTCTCTCTCAATGAACAGAGGCACCTTTGTGGATTTCAGGCTCTGAGGCCAGCATCACTGACTCTGGCATGATGGTGTATTATAGACAAGGTGGGAGAACAAGAGGGGACATTTTAAGAAAGTCAGGGGAAAGAAGAGGCAGGCCAGGGGCCAGGAGAAGGCTTGGGAGGAAGAGGAGGGCATCAATTGCCTCGAGCTCTCCCTGAGAACAGCTTCCTTGGAAACTTGATTCAGTCATTAACTACCTGGAGCCTTCAGCAAGTTCTTGGCTCCCTCTTGCCTCTATTTCCTCTTCTGTAAAATGGGAATGATGAGATTTTGGATGCAGTGAGTTCACTCATTCCAAAAGCACTTCAAATTGTGCTGGACACTTTGGTGACCGTGCTGGTTAGTTTTTGTCCACTTGACACAACCTGGAGTCACCTAGGAAGAGGGAACCTCAGTTGAGGAATTGCCCCCTTCAGATGGCCTGTGAACATGTCTGTAATGGAATTTGCTTGATTAATTGATTGATATATGAGGTCCAAGCCCTCTGTGGGTGATGCCACCCCTGGCAGGTGGTGCTGGGTCATGTATTATGAAAGCAAGCTGAATAAGCTGTGGAGCAAGCAATAAGTGGCGCTCCTCCACAATCTACGCTTCAGTTCCTGCCTCCTAGTTCCTGTTTGATTCTGTCCTGATTTCCTTCTATGATGGACTGTGATTGAGACATGTAAGACAAATAATCCCCTTTGTCTACAAGTTTTTTTGGCCGTGGTGATTATCATAGCAATAGACAGGGTACTTCAAGAATTGCTATAGCAGGTCACTACTGTGCTTTTTTTACCCTCTAGCTAGAAAGAGAAAGGAAGGAAAGGAAGACAGGAATATTCACCATTCTTATAGATGGCCTGGAAAGAGAGAAAAAGAGAAAGAGACAAAGGAAGAAATATTTACAGTCCCTTTTGGCTGTCCAAGGCTTGGAGAGCAGGAGCTGCTAGTGAGTTAAACTAGGGCCTTAACTCAATATCTTTGAACCTAATTCCTCCAACTGAAGTTCTACTAACCAACAACCAACCAACCAACAAGCCAACCCACCAATGACCAACAACAACCCCACCAAAGCTTTCTGGGTTTCAACCCTTATATACTGTAAGCAATGTTTCCAGAAGGCCAAGTGGCACAAAATCAGAAGGACAAACTACATGTGGCAAAACAGGTGCATGTAACCAAATTATAGCCACTAGTAAGAACAGTCTAAATCAAATTGATTATCAGCCACTACACGGTGGATGGGAGCAAAAGCATAGTCCAAATGCTATTTTGTGTTTTTAAAGAAACTCAAACCACAAAACTTCAAAGTGTCCCTCTACAAATGACTACTATTATTTTTTATTGTTTTATCTTTGTATCTTCAGTGTTACCAGAGTTTCCAGTGTTTAACAAACATTTGGCCAGATCTTGTGAGAGAAAACCATTGTCCTTTATTTCTCTGAGTCAAATTTTTCTTTGACAATCTGCTCCTGGTTGAACACACAGATCTAAACATAGCATTGCCTGATCACAGCCTGCATTAAGGTTGATGTGGTTAGATGTTAGACAGACTTGGCTAAAGTAGGACTTGGGAGGAGTGAGTTCACCCAGGGAAGATGGAATCTACCAGGTAGTATCATCAAGTGAGTCAGCTTCAGTATTCTGCATGGAAAGGGTAGTCCTCCTCTTTACTTGCACTGCAAGAAAAACATAAAGAAGAAAATATTCCACAGAAGCAAAAATAGAAGAGGCATTCTCATGGGTTCTAGTCAGCTATCTCCATGCTTTTTCATTCTCTCCCCCCACAAAACTATGCAAACAGGACATGGAGCATGACACACAACATGACCTTCTCCCAAAGTAAGAGAGGAATATCCGAGGAAGGAGGTCCTGCAAATAATCAGTGGCCTGGTCACCAGAAAGTTATCATAACAAGGGATCATAAGCAAGCAGACACACAGCTGAGGGACTCAGAACTGTTGTCTCAATTTATTCTCACATTGTTGTGAAGTAGGAAATACTATTGAAATTAGCAGATTGTTTCTAAGGATTAAGTAATATACTAATATAAACAAAGAGCTTAAGTGTTTGCTGTATTCTAAACTGGCATTCAATGAATGTTTGCTGTAATTAGTATCATCATCCCTACTTTGTAGATAAAGACTTGATGACATTACCATAATGACTCAAGGTCCCATTCCTAGTGAATAAGTAGTACAATTTGGATTAGGACCCAGCTAGGTTTACTTCTAGGATGCTGATCCATTAGCTCTACACATGTACCTGAGTCTAAAATATTCTACTTGATACCAGGCATCATAAACACATCTCAACCCCTTGACTCTACTAAAATGTCAATTCTCTACTTGAGTCTCTCAAGCAAAACAAAACAAGTAAAAACCGTATTGAACTTTTTGGGGGGCAAATTTAACTTATTTCAAGTTTCTATTTATCCAGATCGTGATCGTCCTCATTTCCTCTCCTACACCATGATCCGGGTCAAATGACTGCTATCGTCTCTGTGGGTTATTGTAGCAGTCTCTCGATGCACAAGTCATTGTGAACCTTTTAAAATATGTCAGATTGTGCCAGCCTCTGCTCAGTGTTTTCTCAGGACTTATTCCTTCTTTGAAAATCAAAGACCTTTCCATGATCTATATTACCTGTGTGATCTTAACCTAGTTGTCTCCAACTTCTTTCTTTTTGTACAATAGCACTTACTCAAGTGCTCTGAACCCGTCACACCAGCAAGCACATTTGCAGTGGTTACTGTGACTGTCAAGGGTTCTATTTCCCTAAATAACCATGCTGCTCATCTTTCACTCCTCTCAGCCATGTATTAACGTATCACACACAGGGATTGCTACTCCCCAGGCCTTTTGCCTTACTTTGTTTCTCTCTATGGCATTTGTTATTCTCTGGGATATGTTTTTGGAGCTACTTCAGTGTCCCTCTGTGGCATATGAGACTGGGAGCAGGAAGGTTGCAGTGTGGTCCTGAATACCTAGTCTGTCCCTGGCACATAGCACGTTACAGTAAGTTACTGAGTGAATGGTGGGGAACGAGAACGTCTGACTCCCTCATAGTCACGACAACTCCTTTCTTAACCCTAGCTCTGTGTGTAATATTGAGAAAATAAGCACCAAAGAGCAACGTCTCTACTCCTGCTGATTCCCCAGGACTCAAACTTGAATTTTTCACAACTGCCAGAAAATAGTACTTGAAAACAAAAATCATCCCACAGTTCCACATGCCTTCTGTTCCTTCCTACTTTACAACCCTTTACAACCTTGGAAAAAGACTTGATCAGTCTCCCTCTTAACCTGGTGCCACTTACGAGAACAGTCCACAGGCCCTCCAGTTCCTGTTGAAGCTGAGAATGGAGGCCATCTCCTCATCACTCAGCTGGAAGTCAAAGACCTAGAAAGGCAGGATTTCCAAAACCATCCTTAGCAAGGAAAGCATTGGTGGGATCTTAGGTTCTGGGCATTTTCCCTAATATGTCTACGGCAAACAATTATTTTCTAAATTACGAGTAAATTATAGAATTTAGTGTCCTAAGAAGGAAGAGTTTGGGCTTGCAAGTATAAGTTTGTGCAATGACTGTGATTCCTGAAGGACTTCTCAGAAGGACAGTTTTTCAAATCAAATATAACTACAAAATGTGGGTGAGTATAGTTGGCTAGGACAATGTTTTGCCTGTGGTCTGAGTGCTCAATGATAAGCCGTGGTCTTCTCAGTGAGAAGGCACAGCTGTGATCATTCCTGACAGGGCTTGGCTGGTACTTGCCCTCAGTCCATCTTTGGCCTACTAGTGATCGTCTCAGCTCTGTTGAGGGCAGCTCCCTTGCCTAAGAGTTGATAAGGTGCTTGGACGAAAGCACTGACATACTGACAACGAAGGATGAGACGAGGATGAGATGCTGAAGGATAGGGACTTCCATCCCTCCCATCATCTGTTCCACTAAGAAATATTAGATAGCCAGTCAGGATCTTACCTGAATGTTCTCAAGTATGCGTGAAGGTGTCACAGACTTGGGAATCACTACCACATTCCTTTGGACATGGAACCGAATCAAAACCTGTGCAAGATGAGGGGAAGGCTTGTGTCTACTTATCTATAAGAGCTTCTCCTTTGGTGAAATGACAACTATTTAAGTAGCTCCCTATGGCTTAACAACAATTAATATTCACAAAGCACTTCACTATTAGGAACATTTGCCAGTTCCCTTCTTATGTCCCTTGATAATAATGCCTATATCCCCTCGTCTAGGAAAGAACAAAACAAAACAAAGCACACTACAATTTTCCTGATTAGGTATGAGGAGGGTAGCATGTGGTCATGAGGCTGAGACTGTATACAGTTGGCACCTGAACCCAAAGCCTGAGGGCTTAGCTAGCTCACAGACAGGAGCAGTCCTTGCTTCATTGATACTGGTTGGATTTTCTGAAGCTTCCAACAGGCTTAAGTTCCCATTTCTTCCTCTCCAAGGGATTAAAAGCAAGTAATACAGTTAAACACATGACTCTAAGAATAGATTGCTGGATAAAAGGAGTAAAATTTCACCTGAGCTACTGTTTTCTTGTGCTTTGCCGCAATCTCCTTGATCTTGGGAATCTCCAGTACTTTGGGGTCCTCTGGCTTGGCGCTAGAAGAAGAGAAATGGCTGGAGTGAAAGTCACCATGGCTACTACATGCCCATTAGTATCACTTCCAGGAGAATGTCAAGACTGAGCATTGATGCCTTTTCCCTCTGCAAGACAGGCAGGAGGACCTGAAAATTTTGTGTCTTTCCCTAGGTTCACGCATAGGCTCTAGTGGTTTAGCAACTTGAAAAGACCACCCCAACGCTGGATGGCAGAAATGGAGTATTCCAGTCAATTAGACGTACTACCATTTGAAAAACATTTTACCCTGGTAATCCCATTTGGGTTGCCAAACACATTGTTCTCCATACATTTTTCCTTGAGCCTTGGGAATTCATACTCACATTAACAGATTATGAAAGGCTAATTTTAAGAGTGATAAAAGAAAAAGTCGCCACTCTGAAGCCTTACTGAGGTCTGTCTGGGGAGCCCAGGGGGCTGTAGGCTGTGATGGTGATGCCCTTGGAGTGACAGTACTGGATCAGTTTTTCCTGGGTGAGGTATGGGTGGCACTCGATCTGCAAGAGCAAACATTTCCATTACTAAGGAAGTAGGCCTGCTTTTGAGTGACTCAGAAGGATTTCTCCGCACAACAAAAGACCAACAAACCAAGACTGAATCAGACCAGTAGTACATGTGTTCCAAACAAGGCCTGTTTCCTACCCCATAAGCATCCTGAACACAGATCCTGGAGTTTGGACTCAGTAGATAGTATTGAAGTTGCTTCCAAGTTTTGAAGCAGTCACAAAGCGAGACCCTTCACCAAACAGAACTTACCTGGTTGGTCACTGGTTTGTGCTTCAGTCCAGGCTTATTGAGGAGCCTTTCAATCTGGAAGTGGTTGAAGTTGGAGACACCAAGGGCTTTCACCAGCCCCTGGTCCACCAATTCCTCCATGCTCTGTCATAGTAAGGAATATTATTTAAGTGATTGTAGGAGGATACAGGGATATTGGCTTGACTTAGTCCCCGAACAGGAGGAATGGCTCCTGCATAGCAAGGTTAAGTGAAAAAATAAAGAAACAGTTTGGTTCAGACTGCAGTGCCCATATGGGCAGTATGGGCAGTTCCAACTACTCTACTCCTCCCCAACTCAGATGCAACCAGGATTGAAAAGTGAAGGTTTCATTTGCTCCTAGGCCAGAGTGACTCAAATTGAGTGGCCTGGGTTATCCAGGAAATAGTCCACAATATGAGAAAAGAAATGGGCTCTATGGCCTCTCTTTTTTATTTTATTTTGTGGGATTAGGGATTAAGTCTATGGCCTCTTGTGTGCTAGACAGGTAACTAACCATTGAACTACATCTCTAGTTCCATTCTCCTTTCAATTTTCAATTTTAAGGTATGGTCTATTTAAGTTATACAGGCTGGCCTTGAACTCTCATCCAGGATTTGAAATGCGATCTTCCTGTCTCAGCCTCTAACATAGCTGTGATTATAGGAATGCAGTAAGGAATGCCTTGCAGATATATGGGCTCTGGCAGGAGTATCCGGCCTAAACCCGGGTTCCCCGATGTCAGTCCCATTGGCCACTTGTCCAATCCAAGTTGCTTCGACCGAAGGAGCTGGAGTTTATTTATATAATACCTAAATACATTGAGTTTGTTCTGAACTTGTTTAAAGATAATTATCTAGCCCATTGAGGCAGTCATAAATTGAACATATATTTATAATTCATTCATTCTAAGTAACTGTTTATATCCTGTTGCCAGAGTATAAACATATACAGTATGCTTCCTGCTGGCGATTCTTACAGTTCAGTTCAAGTGTTAGGGTTTCTGTCAATCAGCCTCAGTGCTAGGCCACCTCAGCCTATTTTACAATGCAAATAGCATAGGGATCAGGGATGTAAGAAAGAAATGACATGATCCCAATGGAGACATAGGAAGAGAATTTAAATTGGACCTAAAATAAAATAACATGAAGAAAGGTGGTAAATCATGAACAGACTTGGTAGGCAGGAAGCAAAGGCTTAGAGGTAGGGACAAGTAAGGTGTGCTCAGATGACTCATGCTGTCTCATTTTTGGCTACAACTTGGAACACTCCAAAAGTTCTAAAAGAAATGGATGTCTATATTCTATTCCCTGGCTTCTGAGGATTTCTCTGGGACTCAACATGGGCATTAGATGTTCAGAACTCCTCTTGGGGGGCTGACAGAAATTTTTTTTGTCTCTGAGCACACTTGGAAGAAGTTGGAACCTACCTCCCAGGCATCCAAGAATGTGGATTTACTCATGAGAATATTGCCTTTATTATCTGTGGGTAAGAACTCATCCCCTGCCTGTAAATGAAGAACAAAAAGTTCACTGGAATCTGCATCTAGATACATGGTCCTGAGAGATGTCTCAGCACAGTGAAATAAAAAACACCCATGCCTGCATAGCACTGGTCAAACTCTGGAGCACACACATAACAACAGTGATCTTCAGTAAGCTTTCTGTATCAATCTACCATGGGTTGTAAGTCTTCTGTTTTGGGCAATACTGAATTGGCTCCAAATCCATTGTTAGTATATTGTAGAAGCCATCATCATCATCGTGGGAATTAACCCATATACATTTGGAGGACATTTTAATTTCAAGATCCCTAGTCTGAAGTTATATCAGGAGAGTACAGTTTTCTAGGGAAAGATAGTAGCTTCTAACCTTGCAACTTTCAGAAGGTTTGAATTTTGGACACCATGCCACTACAGCTATTTATGAGAGCAACAAAATGAGAATTCACATCTCTCAAGTAATCGGGAGCAAGCTCCAGCACTGTATAGTAGCTCTTTAGGTTGGACTGACTACCTGCCAACATCATCATATTTAGAGGTCTCACCCTGGGCATCTTTGATTAGTAGGGATGTATGTAAGATTATCCCAAGGGATCCCATCCAGGCACTCCTGACCATGGGATCAACAAGAAGATGACTGACTGGTCAGTTGCAGCTCATCCAAACAGACAGAAATCATAGTTTCTTTCAAACACAGTTGAAAAAAGCAAGCATGTGGCTCACCAAGCCCCCACCTGTTGCTTCAGCCTCCATTCCACAACAGAGTCTTTTTTGCTCTGCACAGGTTTCCCAGGGAGTGGAGAGATGGCTCAGCAGATAAGAGCACTTGCTCTTGCTGAGGACCCGGGTTTGGTTACCAATACCCACATAGAGATTCACAAACATTCATAACTATAGTTCCGAGGGATCCCACGCTTTGTTCTGATCTCCACAGGCACCAGGCGTGGACACAGTGCACATGCATACATGCAGACAAAATGTTTATGTACAGAAAATAAAAGTAAAAATAAAAAAAAAATCTACTGCTTCCCTCCTTCCCAGTGTCACAGTCTTGGCACAAAGTAGCCATTTTGTGGCATCTCCAGAAAGTAGAGATGAGGCAAAGAGCAGCTCAAACCTGAAATCCCTGTGGCCAGTGAATTAGATACAGGTCCAGATAGTCCAGTTTCAGATCCGAGAGGGTTTTCTGAAAGCATTTCTTCACCAGGCTTTTCTCAAAGAAGGTGGGCCATAACTGCAGGGTGTGACAAGGAGACATTAGGACAGGGGAAAGAAAGGACCACACCACAGTCACTCACCCTGCTTTGAGATTCGTAAACCCCAGGCCAGGCCATTCATTTATAATAAAATTAGCTAAGAAATGCAGCCCAGTAGGTCACCAGCACTCAGCAAGTCAAGGTTCTTCCATGCTCTTGGTATTTTGTTTCTTAGATCATTTAGCATAATTGGTACATTGACTAAAATTTTATGTTCCTGTATTATTTCCTTCCTTGTTTGTCAGTTCTCAGGGGGCAGGAATTGCATATGGCTCTTAAAGTCCAAGCATAATGATGTTATTACAAGCAGCTGGCCCTTCTAATACTCCCTCATCCCCATGCTTGACAGGCCCTGTGATGAATGAATATATATAGGCATGGCCATTTCAATAGTGGGTGTGATTGGTGTGTAGAAATCTATGTAGAGGTATAATGAAGACAGGGAGAAAAGGGCTAGGAGAAATACAAGCACATAGAAAGGTTGGTAAGTCTCTTGAAACCGATTATACCCAGTTACTTCTAGCTACCTTGAAGTCATACCCACCAAGTGGGTCATTGTACCTTGCTGACAATGAAGAGGTCCTCCCGCTTCACAGCCTTCTCTTTGATCTTCTCCTGGATGGCTTCTCCCACTTCATTCTCATTGGAATATGCGTAGGCACAGTCAATGTGGCGATATCCAGCATCAATGGCCGCCTTCACAGCTTCCTTGACTTTGCCTGGGGGAGACTGAAAGGCAGTAGAAAAGACCATTAGGTGCTGCCAAGGGCCTGGCTCCCAAAGGCTTGGCATGGACCAGATTCCCCACACCACAGCCTTGCTGGGGTCCCATTTCCAAGTGGACACTGGAGGAGAAAACATACACTGGAAGACTTTTCAAAGGAAAACAAAAAGTGAATTTTAAGAATATCATTAAAATTTTAGGTTAGCCTAGAAAGCAGTGGGTTTCTCATCATGACATCTTAATATGTTTGTCATTATAATGATTATCACCCATGTCCTACTCTAGTCAACAATTGGTTGTTCTCCAATCCAGGTTTATCTTGAAAAGTCTTCAGTTTCTGAGAGTGAATTATGGCTCCCCCGGTGACTTGCTGACATCCAGGTTGAAAACTAGATTCTGAAGAGACCAAGGGGAATCTCCAGACTCCAGACAGAAGGATCTCAAAAATCACTATAGTGACCTAATCTGAACTCTACCATGGTGCGGTCTGAGGATGAACAGGTGAATCAATTTCTCTAAACCTTGACAGAAAAACACAGCAACTATGATAGGCCCTGGCCCATGAGGCCTTTGGTTGCTAGCTTGCCACAAAATTGCAAAGTTTTTAGCGCATCACCTGGCACTTAATAAGGTTGGGTGGATGCAATCCAATATGTAATCACTGTTTCAGAAAAAAGAACAAATAGGAAAGTTATAAGAGTGGCTATTTTTCCCCACCAACAAGGAAAAGAAGGCAAAATGAGAGAAAAGGACATTTGAAATGCAATATTCTTATTTAACCTAGCCTCATCAGACATTAGTTTAGGAAAATAAGCACTCAGAACTCATCTCTTGGGAGAGTATCATGTGACATGCCTGCAATCCCAACATGAGGGACACAAAGGCAGGAAGAGCATGACTTTGAGGCTAGCCTGGGTGGGGTACATTACCACCTCATTCAAAACAAAATGAAATCCTGCTGGATGTGGTGTCCCATGTTTACAATCCTAACATTTGGGAGGTTGCGGGTAGGAGAATCAGGAGTTCAAGGCCAGGCTCAGCTACATAATAAGTTATAAGCCAGGCTGGGCTACGTAGGACACTGTCAAACAACGGCAAGCAAACATCTCACATAATCTTAAAATGATTGTTGCTGTTGTTATTATTATTACTTCTTTTTTTCAAGACAAAGTATCTCTGTGTAGCCCTGGCTATCCTGGAACTCTGTAGACCAGGCTCCCCTCAAATTCACAGAGATCCACTTGCCTCTGTCCCCCCCGAGTGCTGGGATTAAAGGCATGTTCCACTAACACTTTTTTTTTTTTTTAAAGAATAATATCTTAAGAAACACATACTGCAGAGATAAATGACCATACCATTACAGGTATAGTCTGTAAAGAACTGATGCCAGCAAGTTAGAAGCACTGGGGTCCAGGGCCACAACACCAACTTCCTGTATCCACTGGTGAGAACAGTCCTGGAGGCAGCACTGTGTCCCCATCCTGGAAAGACTCCTTTGCAATGTTTATATCTGCTTTTGAAATTCTGAAAGTTAATCTCTTGTAAATTTATTCAGGGTGAGTAGATTCCCTGGAGATTTGTGATTATTTGATGCAATGTGGAATTTCTAATTTGGTTGCAAATCTCCCTATTCTAGTAAGATTTCAATCTAGTACTGAAACAAAAAGGGATCCTACCCTCTATGCAAAGAAGAAAAGAGAAACAGAGGAGGAAGACTGGAGATGAGTCTGAGACTGGAGAGAAAGGTTCCCAAACCAGGTCCTGAACCAGGGATGAAGGCTCACACCTGTGACCCTAGAACTCAAGAAGCTGAGGCAGAGGGGTTACTCCAAGTTCCTTTGAGGTCAGTTCAGTTTACAGACTGAGACTCTGTCTCAGGAAACCAAAATCAAAACCATAAACAGCTCCTGGAAACAAGTTGGCTGTTGACATGTTATCACTGAGGGGAAAGGCAAAGAAGACAGAGTTAGAAAATGGAACAATGTCAGCTCCAAGAGAGGCTGGCAATTCTGCTTCACTGAGCACTGGGATGGGCCTTGGGGCAACTTGCCAGGAGAGATTAACACAGCCGGCTTAGGACTTGAACTCCTGACTCAGCCAAGGCTGTGATACTTGTGCTGCTCAGATTTTAATATGCTGGGAAATCACGTGGAGTCTTGATAAAGTTCAGGTGCCAATTTAGTTGCCTGGGCTGGGGTCTGAGACTCTGCATTTCCCACAGGTTCCCAGGCCACTCATGTTGTGCATGTGGTCTTGCACCATGAACAGCAGGAGAGCAGGATCATTCAGAACCTTATCCTCTTTTGCATACCCCCCCCCCCCAGCCAGTAACAAACCAACAAAAAAATCTCTGAATCCTAAGGACAAGCTTTCTGGGAGAATGACTGCGGTGAAAACAGATTTTCCCCCTCCCTGCAATACACACACTCTAGCCAAAGTGTAGTACCAACTTGAAACCTGATAATTGCCAGGGAAGCTGTCACAGTTTCCGGGAAAGAGTCCTCTTGGAACTTTGTAACCAAAGTAATCCCCAAATGAGAGGACACTGGGGTTCCAAGCCCAAGGCAGACGTTGTGAAAAGAAAGGAAAATGCCAACTCCCCCCTTGTCTTATTTAGGGTTTCTATTGCTCCAATGAGAGCATGATGGCTAAAAAGCAAGTTGAGGAGGAAAGGGTTTACTCAGTTTACAATTCCACATTGCTGTTCATCACCAAAGGAAGTCAGGACAGGGCCTGAAGGGCTGGACCCTGGAAGCCGGAGCTGATCCAGAGGCCACAACAGATGCTGCTTACTGGCTTGCTTTTCCCTGGCTTGCTCAGCCTGCTCTCTTACAGAACTCAGGACCACTAGCCCAGGGGTGGATCATCCCACGTCAATCACCAGTTAAGAGAATGCCTTACAACCAGATCTTCATGTTCCCTCTTTCCAGATGTCTCTAGTTTGTGTGTCAAGTTGACATTAAGACTAGCCAGCATGCCCCTTAAGAGTAGCAGGTACCCCAAGATTGCACACTCACCTTCCAGGTGCCCAGGCCCACGATGGGCATCTTAGCTTTGGTACTGAGCTGCACAAAGGTGGCCATGGTTACAGCAAAGATTTCTGAGAGAGCAAATGGATGCCTGCTTCCTCTTTTAGGAGGCTGATGGAGTTTTTATAACCTGGATAAGGGGGCGGGCTCTTACCAAACTGGCAAGCAGCCACAGCCAAGGGTTGGGGCAGTAGGACAGGAATTTCATTCCAGTCTTTTTTTCAGACTGATTAGCGTGAACAAGGGTAAACTCTGCACAGGGCAAAGTCTCCCTGATGACTGTGGGAGTGCTGCTCAGAGGTTTGTGGACCTAAATAACACGCTCTGAAAAGTCCTCTGAGATGAATTGGTAAGTTTGTTTGGAAAGGACGTACCTTGAGAGTGGACATAATTCTAGTGAACTATGTGGGTGTTTAAGCAGTTTGAGGCAAGGGAAAATATCAAGGCAAAATGAGAAGTCTTGTCGTAATTACTTTGAAACAACTATCATTGGCCACAGAATTATTGACGAGGGAGGTAAACTGGCAGATAACCTTGTGGAAAGGTTTTGCTTTTCTGACAGACTATGACTCTGGAAATCTCTGTAATTTGAACTCGTGCAATTTCTGTAAGATTGTTGGGCAAACTTTCTCCAAGGATGGAAATTACCTGTTAGCCAATTAGACATGATCTTTTACCAATAAAATTCTCTTTCTTTTCTTGGTTTCTCCTTTTTCTTTTCCTTCATTCCTCACTCCTTCTTTTTCTTCTTTCCTTCTATTGTTTTCTCTCAGGATTTTACCAACTGCATTTATAGTGAAGTTTAAAAAATT
The DNA here is from genome assembly GCA_026225945.1 of Cricetomys ansorgei. Lineage (NCBI taxonomy): Eukaryota > Metazoa > Chordata > Mammalia > Rodentia > Nesomyidae > Cricetomys > Cricetomys ansorgei. Next base: position 59,464 of record JAMJFZ010002313.1, read on the forward strand.
GTGCCTGATTTTAAGAAATCCTATATGATTATAAAATATTGTGTAATAACTATGGAAAAATATGAAAAACAAAGGTTGTTTATAAAGGTGAGGGTATAAAACACAATTATTCCCATCACTCAAATTGCCAGTCTGTCTTTGTGTGTTATTAACAGTTTCTCTGAGCATATGTGTTTTAGTTCTTATATACTATATGTATATTTTGAAAATCAAAACCATAAAACAAATTTTCTAAACATTTATAACAAGTCATCTTTATTTTACTTTTTTACTTTTGCACCTGTCCATGAGTGTGTACAGGTTCCTTTTTAGACCATAAGAGGACATCAGATCTGCTGGAAGTTTATAGGTGGTTGTATGCCACTGGATGTGGGTGCTGGGAATTGAACTCAGGGCATCTGTTAGCACAACATGTTCTCTTAACAGCTGAGCCATATTTCCAGCCCACAAACGCCTTTTTAAAATTACTTTTACAATATACATTTTAATGACTGTAAAGGGTTTGGTTTCATGAACAAGTATTTGGTCGTTTCTACTATTCTCAGATATTTAGTTGGTTTTCAATTGGTTTATAATAGGAATAAGTGATATTTCGAGGTATGCTACTGTAGGCATTTAATGGAAGTCCCACATCCCAGCACACTGACAGTTACTGCAACAGACAGCTAGGTATGTGTGTGAAGGGCAGCATTCCATGAGTTTCAGCACGTTGTATCGTCTGTGTGTATTTTAGAATCTGTCTGAAAAGAGAACACCTGCTACTCCCTAACTAGGGTTAGAGTTGTAAAACAATGTAATGTGCTGACACACTTGTCACAGTCTGGTGAGTTGGATTCAGGGAGTGGGGTCTGTGGATAGAAGCTGGTCAGTGATGTGGACATCTCAGATGCCTGCACACAGGACTCACACATCAAAGAACAGATATGCTAGTCAGGGAAGCTAAACAGGTAGAAATCACAGCCAAACCCCATCTTACATTGTGATATTTTTACATGCTTCATTTCCTCTGAAATCTTACCGACACCTAGAAAGAGAAGCTCCTAGATGCAGTGGATTTTAATCCAGAAGTAAATGGGAGTAAAATGGAAAATAGAACAATATACCTTTCCCTATTTTGTGACTCACAGATGATTTCCAAATACACTTGCACTGTCATGCCATCCAACGTGGACAGGGATAGATTCAAATGCCTTTGTATGGTACTCTGGAGTTCTGTGTGTTTCTTGTAGAGAATTCTACTCTAGAGAAAAGAATAGTTATGTAAATTCTTCGAAATCCATGAAGATTATTCTACTTTTTTGGGGGGCAGAACTAAGATTTCTTAATCTTCAACTAAAAGTTTAACAGACTTTATTGTTGTTATAGTTAATCTGAGCTAAGTTCTTTCTATGTGGGTCTGGCTGTCCTAGAACTCACTAGGTAAACCAGACTGACCTCCAGAAGTTCAATAATCTTGAGAGCATATTTGACTATTATAAATTTGAATGATTTACTTATTAAAAAAAACTCCTTTGAAAATATTAAAACTGAATAATCAAAGTTGATCTATCTGTGATAAAGTTTAAGTTTTAGATTGGTCAAAGACTAACTCCTTGATTCATAAACTAAGATGCAAAATAGTGTTGTTGGTTTTTTTTTGAGACAGAGTCTCTCTCTACATAGCCCTGGCTGTCCTGAAACTCACTACATGGATCAGGCCTCAAACTCACAGAGCTCCACATGCCTCTGTCTCCCAGGTGCTGAGGCTAAAGGCACATGCCACCATACCTGGTAGAATTTCAATTTTTCAATTTCAAGTCATTTTCACTTTTTTCTCAGCACCACATAAGTTTTATATAATTATATTGATAATATTTTAGAAGAAATATGAAGTTAAATAACAGCAGAAAAAATAATATTCAAAGTGAACTAAAAATTATATATAAATTTAAATGTGCGTGCCATCATAACAGCACACTTACGGGAATGCATTCGCTGATATATATAACCAGGTGAATATCTTCATTCTCAAAAATGTGTCATTATACATTAGTTGTTAAACTTTTAGAAGAATGGCACCAAAAATCTTTTGTTAATTTATTAATAGTAAAAGAGATCTACATTAAACTATTATTTTGGACAGGCTATATATTTCCTTTTGTGACGCTATTTTATAAAAGACAAATATCAAAACAAACCCGTTCCTGTTTTGCAATGCTACTTTGGCATTTATTTTTAAAACAAGCATATTTATGAGCTACTCCATAGCTTGTAACTGGATAACAGCTGCATTATTTGTTTAATAAAAGATGAAGCTATCTGACCCTTTTCCCAAAGAATCATACTTCTGAAGTTGTATTTCTTTTCCTCTGTTGCTACTTATTTCCTGGACAGTTTCTGTACATCTCTTATGCTCTTTATTTTATTGAGACAGAGTCATGTGTAGTGAGTGGATGGTTGCCTTGAACTAGCTGTGTAACTTAGGATGACCTTAGGGTATTGATCTTCATACCTCCACCTTCTAAATACTGGGATCACCAATGTGAATCACACCTGGCTCTCTCTTGTCTTATATTGCTTCTTTTCTAGCTTTCTAAGTGTGTCCTATAACTAGAATAAAAATTTGTTCATAAAAAACGCTCATATCTTAACATGTGAACTTAAAATCACTCTGTGCCTCTTAGTTCTTTGATGATAGCTTATGTCTATTTTCTTGGGATTACTGTCATTATATCTGTACACCATATTTAAATTTTATTTATTTTTATTTTTATTTATGTATGCATACCTGTGAAGGCCAGAAGAGGCATCTCAATCTCCTGGAGCCTGAGTTAAAGGCAATTGTGAGCCTCTTGACATAGGTGCTGGGAACTGAGCTCAGGTCTTCTGGAAGAGCAGAGAGAGCTCTTGACCACTGAGCCTTCTCTCCAGCTGATAAGGCCAGCTTACCAGTTCAGACAGTGCTGGGGGCAGGGGTGTAGACTGAAAACCGGAACAACGCACGCACTGTATCTTGAGTTCACAGGGGCCGAACTGGCCTCATGGTTTATTCTCAGTTTCTTATACCCTTCCCCACCAGAGGCATATGTGTAGTTTCTAAGGCAATGATCACAAGGGGCAAACCAGGTGTGCATTCAAACACGAGGTAAATGATCACGAGGGGAGAGGCATACATTTGATCACAAGGTTACTACTGATCACAAGGGAAAAGGCATATGTGTAAGCACTAGGTTACACTCAAGAAGGTAAATCAAAATATATACAAAACATTATTGTTCTGTAGTTAACCATAAAGCCATCATCCTGCTTTGTGAGATTAAGAAGGAAGGTCTCTTTAAGTAATCTTTGACTTATCTGAAACAAGCTGCCTCTGGGCTTATCTTTTTTATGACTTAGCCTTGTTCAACAGCTGTCCCAAATGAGATGCAGGCATATAGCCAAAAGCACACAGCAGAATTTGAGCTCAAGGTCAGGGTCTCTCCACATCCAGCCCTGATACGTAATATGTTTTGCTTGTCTACTTACTTTGGGAAAGACATAGCTGTTTCTTCCATGTTTGTGGACTTCTGACTATAGTATTTTAAGTATTCTGTTTGTTCCCCACGAGTCAGCAAGTTTAGCATAGCTGAATGTTAGAAAGGTAAACTTTCTTGATGTAGACAAGAACTGGAGCAAAGAAAACAAAGGGGTTTTCCTGGCCCGTTGGGTGTTTCCTGTTTGGAAAGAGGTCTGGAAGTGAGGGGAACAGAAAAATCTTGATTTTATGGATTGAACTTCTAGATTCAGTTCAGTGATGGGCAAGTCCTGACCTGAGTCAGTATAACACTTGGGTAGCTTGCAACCCATGGGAAGGAAATGTGTTGCCATGGTGTGTCATCATTTGGGGCTGACACATAGTGATATGTTTCTTTCTGTTCTTTTGTGCTTCTTTTTGCCTTTTTTTGCATTTTCATTTGTTAATAAGTAGACTCTGGTAAATCTTGAAGCAGAGTTTAATTCCTAGAGAGTATATGATGACATCATTTATGGAGGTCTATTGACATGATGTTTTGTACCTTTAGGTAGAAAACTCTAACACACATCATAATGTATTACTAAATGGTTTATTTAATGTTAAAAATACATACATATTTTATAGTTGGTGGCACCAGATTACAATACAGTCTTTTGAATCTACCCTTATGCATGTTGGTCAGCATGACAGTGCAAGTATTGTAATTTGAAAATCATCTGTGAGTCACAAAGTAAAGAAAGGTGTATTATTCTTGCTCTTATTTGTTCTTTAGCCGAGAAATCTGAGTCAGTGAAAAGGAAGACCCTTATTGGATAATTGGGAGTAACCAGTTAGCAATTTCTGGGTAAGATGTGAACTCATTGTAACAGCAACCATGTTTGCTTGGGTTCTTATGGGCTTGAGGTTTGGGCTGGAATTGGTTGGTCCACATGGCACCAGTCAGTTTCCCTCTTAGGTTTGGCTTAGTTGGTTGCACTGGGGCTTCAGAAAAGGCTGGGATTCCTCTTCCTAAGTATCTTCTCTCATCTATTTTGAGAGATTGACTTGGACTTATTCACAGTCATGAGGTAATAGCATTCAGGTGACTCTGTTCATTAGATGTGTGCAGTGTTACTTCTGATACATTTGCTTGGTCATACTGAAAGGACCAGCTGGGCTAGTGCCCGCCCGGGGTCTTAGGGTGAGGTGCGACCTTCAAGGAAGGCAAGAGACTCCAGATTGATGTCATGGCATGAGGCTTTTCTTATCCAATGCATTGGGGTCATCTCTCACGTACCCTGTAAGTCAGAATAGGAGAAAATGATCCCGAGGATCTTCCGACTAGACTTTTTAAAAGGGAAAAGGGAATCTCTCTGACTGGTCAGAACCCAGGAACTGGATTGGCTTGTTGGCAACAAGGAGTTCTGGGAAAACAGAGGCTTATGGGATAGTGAGTACTTATAATGAGTACTTATATTAAATGGAGGTTAGTGCCTTTACCACTAGAGGCGCTAGACTTCTCAATACAAGTTGCCAAAACAGTACAAGGTTGAAAGAGACTCTACTTCTTTATGGGATTTATAGTTAAGAAGCTGTTGCTACTTTTAATGAATATCGGAGTATTTAATAAATAAAGTCGTTACTTCTGGGCTTCTAGCTTCATAAACTTGCCAAAATACTCTTGGTTTATACTTTTAGGAAATTTATCTTTCTACCTTTTTATTCTGATGAACATGTGCATAATAATATAAACTTACTTAAAAATGCATACAAAGTTTTGAAGAGAAATCTTAATGAAAGAATGAGCAAGGTCCTATGCATTAGTAACTTTTCTTTTACTACAGCAAAATACTTTTCAAAAACAACTTAAGGGAAGAAGGGTTTATTTTGTTTTACAGTTTGAGGGAATACAGTCAATTCACCATGGCAGAGAAGACATGGAGACAGTGTGAGGCCGGAGACCCCCGGCCCTGGGCATTAATCCTAAACTCTTAATAGGAACTTAGGCTTTCTCTACTCAATATAATAATTATTGAGTACTTTCCAGAACTCCCTGTTCCAAGAACTAGCCCACCCCAGAAACCATAAAACAATTATTGTCAGGCTTAATTCAAGGGCACTGTGACCCAGCCCAAATTCCTAAAATGAGTGGCAGCTACAGCCGCCGCCTAGTAGCCTTGGGCAAGGGACTTTACATTTCCTGGTGCCCGGGACCTTGCTATATGCCAACACCAATCAATTTAAAGGTTAACTGGCCCCTACCTATCAAAATGGGAAAACAATTTGGGAACCAATCAACTTGTACCAATTTGGTTTGTGCCCAACAACTGTATAAAAAGCTTCACCATTTGCTCCTTGGGGCCGCTTCTATCCTGCTTGTTAGAACAGTCCCAGTGCACTGGAATAAATCCTCTTGCTATTTGCATCGATATCCCGTCTGTGAGTCTCTGTGGGGGTGCAGCGTCCCGGTTTGGGCTCTGAGGGTCCAACAACAGGAATTCGAGGCAGCCGATTCCATTGCATCTGAACTCAAGAAGAGGCAGAAATGAAGTTTGTATTCATCTAGCTAGGGCCCCAACCTGTGGAACGATGCCTTCCACAGTTAGAGTGGGTCTTCCCACCTAATCTAGATAATTCCTCCAGACATGCTAGAGGTTTGTCTCTTCATTTATTCTAGATCCTGTCAGGTTGACCATCAATATTACCCATCATAGGCTGTGACTGTATTTCATGTTAACATTCCCACTTCAGGAGGTAGAGCTGTAGCTCAGTTGGTAGAATATTTGCTTAGCAAACCCACTCCTCTGCTTTGTAATGGTGCCACCAAATTTATTTTCATGCATTTTTTTCTCCTTTAGTTCTCTGATCTCATTAAGAATGATCTAAAGATGTGGAAAGTATTCTGGGTGCTGGTGTAGATGGAAACTATGTGGACCCTATCTCCCCTTCCTTCTCAAGGCTAGGCTTCCCAGTCTTGTTCTGGTTACTAAGGTAGTGATTATCCAAGGCTCCCACCCATCCCTTTCTTTCTTTTTCTCTCTGCTAATCCTGGGGCGTGGGGATCTCTCTTATCTCTATTTCTTAGAGAAGGTTCTTATTTAGTCAAATCAGTATCGATAGGATTTTTGACTCCAGCAGTCTCCTGGAGCTGCTGAAAACAAATGATGTGTATATCAGAATCCACACACGAAAGAGTAGACATTTGCTGAAATCAGGTTCCAATGGGGATTGGGTAAATGGTACTGTTGTTTGTCATATATTCTGTAGTGGTGGAATGTGGTGGAATGACATGGCTTCCCTATTAGCGAATTTTAAATACATAGTTTGTGAGTCAGTGGATATGAAGAGGCAAAGAAAGGAGATCACTTCAGTATTATCTGTGCTGTTGGTACCCAGGGTTTGGATTCTCCTGAGGTAAAATAACGTGACATTTTATCTGGGCTTCACTTTCAGGGAGCAGAAAGAATAGAAGGCTGCCTCTTGCTCATGTTGATTCTCACAGCATTTCTCACTGTGCTAACTCTATCATGTTTGGCTTTTAGCCTGTGGTTTACATTATTGTACTCTTCCATTTATCTCTGGCTAGGTGGATGAACCCACAAGGTTTGGTTGATCTTGAATGCAGTATTAATTCCCTTTCTCATTTTTGTTACGAAAACTTAACAGAAAACTTAAGGGAGAACATAGTTATTCTGGCTTACAGTTTTGGAGTCATCGTGGTGGGGAGGGCCTGTTAATAAATGTCCATGTTGAATCTTTCAATGCTATTTATTAAGTCATTGTTGATATATTAATCACGAGCCAAGACAAACCTCAGGGGTCCAGTGCCCAGGCAGTTTAGGCAGTGTGTTCCATCCCTCCTCAATTCGCCCTTCTCCTCCTTCTTCCTCTCCACCCCAGCCCTAGGTCCTTTTTACATTCAAAACTCCTTCCTGTCTCCATCCAGACCTTCAATAAACAAATGAATGGAACCTAACCTTAAACAAATGGCCTGTTCATAAGGAGATCTGGTGGTTACTCCATTGTTTAACAGGTAGGAAGCAAATCCTTTAAATGCTGCAGGGCAGCATACAGGAATATGATCCCATATCTATAAAATATCCCACAACAAGGGCATGTTGGCAGGATTGTAAGGCTTCATGCTCATATCAGAATAGATCAGGAAACAGAAATAAGTTAATACTGGCATTCAACTGGGCTTTTCCTTTTCCCCAGTTCATTTAGTCACCTCTTAGTTTCTCCTCTCAGAAAATATCTCCATGAAGGCACTCAGAAGTGTGCCTTGGTAATGTCCTGAATGTTTTCTTATTCTAATCAAGTTGATGATCAAAATGGACCATCACGGATGTGGACATAGCCATTGCACCCAGGCAGATCAAAAAGAGGAAAAGATCAAAGTGGCCCTTCAGGAGAAGCTGAAGGTGTGTATTGTGAAGCACTAGGAGCTCTTTGAACCAGCCAGGTATGTAACTGTCCTGATCCTGGAATAGGTTATTCGTGCTAATTGGTTGAATTACAACTGTATCCATTTTCTGGAGATATTTATCAAAAAATCAAATGATTATAACATGGACATAAAGCAATTAGATTTGGTATGTAGAGGGCTTTGCCCACAGCTAGGACAGCCTGGTCTGTGCTGTCATTGTTCACAGGAGTTTTCTGAACATAGCATTTTCCAAGAATTCATTAGGAATGGAGTTACTGGTCACTAGTGGTGTTAGAACACTAGTCAGACTGTGATGCTGTTGCCTGGAGGAACATGGTGATCTCTAACCCCTACTAGACCTGAGAGCCACTGGGTGACCCAGACTGAAGCTCCTAAACCAGCTCCATCCTCTCTTCTGCAGTCCAAAGCCCACAAATATACTTGTCTTTGCAGTGAGGTGTGGCCTTGACACACCCAGTGCTGGAAGCAGGACAGGCCTCCCCTGGAGCAAAGCAAACCTGGCAGCTCATAACTGGAAGAATTTGCAGCTGTGAGTGTGACTCCTTGTCTGGGAATTCTTAAAGGATGATGTTGCCTAATTATTATGAGGCCAGTGTTT